>JASSUY010034327.1:0-39162 GCA_032466535.1 Forpus xanthops
TTTAAAAGTGGCCAGTGTTGGGAATCATCACTTCCCTGGGGAGATTATTCCAGTGGCTGATTGTTCTCATAGTGAAAAAATTTCCTGAGTCCAATCAGATAATCACCTCCATCAGTGCAATAGAGCAAGTGAGAGATCCCATAAGCCCAAAGTTTGCACTTCTGCTTTCTTTCCTTTCCAGTTAATTATTGTCTTTTATTATCAGAGTTCTGCTTCAAGACCCCAGCTGAGAGTAAAACTCCTTCTGACAGGATGCTGTACAGACATACAATAAAGATTTTATCATAAGCTTAAATGATTTTGCAGTCTTTCTTACTGCGATTGAGCCAAAATATCCAAGTTGCTTATTCCTAACACACTGATAGAGAAGTTAGACTAGCCAGATCTTTCTCTGGTTAACATCACTCCGCCCTCTCTACCAACACAGTTAAGATGATCAATGTCAGATTAAATACGTAATACTTTTCTATGAAAATAAATAAGAATTGGCATAAAATTAATGTATTTTTGTCAGTGTGCCCATTTAGTGAAGCTGAACTTGTTTTTTCTTCTAGAAGGTCTAAACAATTTAAGCTGTCTAAACATCTAATTTCAGTGTTGTTGGATTTGGTTTTCATCAAGCAAAACCAGGTTTTCCTTTGAGCCACAAACTTTATGAATTAAAATTAAAATTAGGACTAAAATGTGCCTAAAACCCTTGAGATGACTCAGAATACTCAAAATGAGTTCTGTTCACGAAGAAAAAATTTGGTTTTCAATTATCATTCAAATTTAAAGGTAGCAACTGTGTTTTTTTTCATGATGAAACATTTTTGGCACAGAAACAGCAGCTTCTTAACAGATTCTCCCATCTCTATAGAATAGTTATAGGCAGCCACATGAAGGAACAAAGGTATACCTGATGTCTCCTTACCCTATTTGGAGTTTCTTAGAGGAATGAGCCCTAAATATTTAAGGTAAAGTCTATTGGAAAAGAAGAAATTATTTTCAGGCAGTCCTCTCTGTTTCATTGAAGGGGACTCAGAGGACTCACTCAGGTGTAGACATGTTCACTGCTGCCACCTCAGGGTGAGGCTGTTCCTAACCCTGGTGTGGGCTGTAATCCCACTCAACAACAGGTAATCTGTTTGCTGAAAGAACTGCAAATTTTAGCCTTTTACTGTTTCTTTTAATTTTTTTAACAGCTAGGAGACTTTCAATCACAACAATTGATTTTCCATTGTAAGATCTGTGGTTTACCTCTTTATTCCAACAGATGTAATTTTCTCTGCACAAAGCCCAACAGATTTTAGCCCCAGTAGACTAGAGAGTTTCCTTTGTCCTTAAAGTAATATCTATACACTGGATGCACCCTGATGTATCTTGAACAGCTCTTACAAAGGTTTCTGATTCTCCAAGTGTCACTGTTAAGACGGCCAAAAAAACACACACACGTTTCTTTGGTGACTTAGTAGGAAGAAAAAAATAGATTGGTGCTTTATTACTACAAACCACTACTTACTTACTTTTTCTAGCACACACGTGTCTTTTTAGCCATTGGTCAACATTAGTTAGCAACAGTGCATTTTTGGACGACCCTTTACTGCATTTCTGAAGTCCATTATTTTGCCAAGTTCTTTTTTTGCACTTAGATACTCCCCTTAACTGACTTGCTCCTCCAGATACCTTTTACTTTCTCATTTGGATGCCTTCTACTTTCTCAGTTGGATGTCTTCTGCTTCCTACTCAGATGCCGTTGGTGCCTCATTTCTCAAGGATAAACTTTAATATCTTCTAGTCTGAGTTCTAACTTCATGCCTTCAATCAGGGAATCCACAGGCCTGCCATAGCCCCTACCACATCCAAGTACACTGGGGATCCTTTTCTTTAAGTACATTCTTTTCTTTTTTGAAAAATAACTGCTTCTCAGAGGCATGCTGGCTCTTCTCAAAATAAAAGCTCACTTTGCTTATCATGCATCTCCTTCCACATCTACCCAAGTTCTATCTTTCAAATCCTTTCCTAGAATATGTGGGTTTGGTTTTCCTTTTCACTTCTGTAGGATCTTGCTGATCTTGCAGTCCACTATACATAGAATCATAGAAGAGTTTGGACTGGGAAGGACCTTGAGATCATTGAGTTCTAATCCCTGCCTTGAGCAAGGACGCCTCACACTAAACCATGTCATACATGGGTCAATCTAACCTGACCTTGAGCACTTCCAGGGACGAAACATTTACCAGTTCTTTGGGCAATCTGTTCCAATGCCTCACTACCCTCACAGTAAAAAACTTCTTCTTTATGTATAGCCCGAAATTCCCGTTTAAGTTTAAACCCATTACCCCTTGTCCTGTTGCTACAATCCCTGATGAAAAGTCCCTCTTCAGCATCCTTGTAGGCCCCCTTCAGATACTCATTATGAATCTGTTTTCTTTCTGAACAGCTATTTTTTGCTGCCTGACAAATTCTGATTGCTTTTCCTCAGCTTAAAAAAAGTAACTTTAGTAGTTCTGTTTCTCTTTTCAAGCCCCTGATACCCCATCTGGACTCAGATTCTGAAAAACATCCAAAACAGTGCATTTCTTTCCACATTCTCAAAACTGTTATAAATGATGCAGGAGTTCCCCCCTTTCTTTCAGCTTCTCCTATTGAGCTGTTATCTTTCAAATGCACCATTATTTCTCCAAACACAGTATTCTTTAAGTACCTATGACTGTCTAGCTGTCATATTGTTCCTCACTTAAATACAGCTATTAAATCTAGTGTGTCCAACCCACTACTATTAAAATAAAAATAGCTCCCTTTCTCATGTTTCCCCTTCCAGAAGGTCTGTTTGCATTCATGAATGGATGAAATTCTTGCCAGTGATATCTCTAGATGGAAGCATTTCTGGACAATTTCAGGTTCCTCAGGGGGTTCTCTTTCTGCTCCAGTTTCTCAAGTCTTCTCCTCCACTTTTCTATTTCCACTTCCACTACTACCACACAGTGTGGCTACTGTGATGATTCATATCAACCTTGATTCAGAGTACATATCTCTGATGAGTCTCCCATATAACAGAAGATAAATGAATAAAAACTGAAGAGCTTTAGAGAGAGGGAGGGTTTTTCATGCTTCATTCTTTGTCAGATTGCTCATCAATTAACTCTAATAAGATACAGTGCAAAAGCAAGATGAGCCAAACCTCTTAGACATCTAGTCAGCTGTACGACCCAGGAATTTCGGTGTGTCTACTACAAATGCAGGGTTTCTTTCTGTAGAGCTCTTGCAACCTCTTTTCTAAATCAAGATAAAGAGGACATGATTGCGAAGAAGACTCAGGGACAATATGCTGGGAAATGGAAAGAATGCCTGTTTCACCAGAAAAAGTAAATCTTGGAAATAACATGTTATGTGAATTTGACCCTCCAGCTAAATAGTATGTCATTTAATTCAGCAGTGTTTATTTTGATTCAGCAATACATTTCTTTTCAAAAACCAAAAAAAAACACAAAACAAAAGAACAAGATTACTGATCTGGGGGCAGATGGACAGGGAGGAATTCATGCCAATGCCATGGAAATGCAAGGTTTTACTGTAGCAGCTACATCTCAAATTATATTATAAACACTAGGTTGTATGAATTGTAGATAAGTGGGGGTTTTTTTGTGCAATGAAGAGAACCATACAGATATTGTTGATTGGGAGATGAGCTCTCACCTTTCAGATTTTGCAGCTGGGGCTGCAGTAATTGGTCTGATGGAGCTTCTGGCCTCCTTCAGTGCTGAGGAAATTGTCAGCGAAATACATCAGATTTGGTGATTAAATCAACCTGTGTGGTCTTGGCTGACTCAGAAACTAAGTTGATATTTCCAGGAAGAGAGTAAGAGAACATTCAGAATGAAGAGGCTTTCTGATCTGGAAGAGAGTTCGAAGATGTACGGCCTGCATCTCATTGTTGTATTAACCTCCTTTTCTACCTGTCTTGAGCTAGCCATTATTACAGAAGTGCACTGTTTTAACTTATAAGTAAAATAGTGGGTTTCCATTTATTATAGACAATAACAGCGGTAACTTACTGGATTCACAATCACTGTTTTCCTATGATGTCACTCACTGTATTTCTCAAATGAACCTGCTGAACTTTTTATTTCTGGAGCCTGGATACTTTGTTTCCAGTATGCCTGAGTGAAATTCTCTGAAACTTTTATCACAGCAAAGAGACAAAAATATGTTCAAAGAGAATAATTATTGTTCAAGTATTGTGCCAACAAAGTCATATAGAAGTGAATGAACAGTTTGTTCCCTGGAACATTGTAATAGGTGTAATGTTTCCTTTTCCAAGTGTCACCTAACAGTTACGTGGCTCAGACTACCTAAGTCATAGGCACAGAGAACTCTTAACTCCATGGCTGAGTGCTAGCCCCAAAGCTGATGTCTGTGTACTGTTTCATTACTGGAAGCAGGACAGCTATTTTGGGGTGATGTTATGCTTGAACTACTGAGCTGGGAGGCACCATTGACCTGTTTCTGAAACTGAGCTGGCAAGTCATAAGCACACTACATTGACAGCTTCCTAGAGGCCATATCTGTAGTAGGAGTGAGACCTCAGCCTTCTCAGCATGGAGGATTTGTCAGATCTCATATATTTGTATATATGTAAGAGCTAGTTCCTTCTTCAGCTGTGTTCTTTGAAGCCAGCTGCTTTCCAAACAGATGCGCTGCCGCTCAAAGGAAGCAAGGTACCCTGGCATTCACACAGCATGGTGGAAGAAAGGTTGTGCTGGTGCCAGGTATGGAGTAGCAAATCCATTGTTCTGTATCTCTGCAGTGTATTCCAGTTCCTAATGAGGATGTGTCCAGAGACACATCCTGATTATCATCTATCTCCAGGTAGTGGGCTCAAAGTCATGTAATAAGGTGCTCCTGTTGATAAGTCATAGTACATTTTCTAAATGTTCAGCGGATGTCCAAGGTCATTCAATCATATCCATCAAATCAGACAAGCCTTGCTTAACCTCCTCTTCTCCAAACCATGCACTCACTCATGAGAGAGCACAATGGCTGTGTGCTCACTGGAGTACAATATGATCCACCTGGCTTGCTAAGGCAGCAAAAGAATATCCACCATTTTTACTGGCTGATTAAAAGTTAAGGAGCTCCAGAAATGGCTAGCAGAAGATAAGCAGCAGAAACATGTGGTCAGGAGGAGGAAGTGAGACTCCCCTTTTGGGGCAGAAGTCAGCTGTTATGCGTGATGGAAACATAGCTCTGTCCAAGACTGATTCCTGAAGTGAAAGCAGCTGTAGTTGAAAAGAAAGGATCACAATGAATAGGTACAGCTTATAGAATTGTAAGGAAAGCCTCCAGCAACAGAACCACTTCAGTACTTACAGGTTTGTTTCTGTCAATAGGGATGTTGATCTGATCTGATCCAGCAACCCAGCCTGCTGTGCTTCCAGTAGATAAAACACAGGTACAGTCAGACTCAGAAGCCAAATCATCAGCTCTCCAAAGGAACTGTTATGATGCTTTCAATTACTTTTGGGAAAAAGTATGGAGTGCAGATTTCATGGCAACTTGTGCAATATGGCACATAGACTGGACTTCAGACGATGCTTGTGATCAGGGAAGCAGGATAGAAGATATAAGATTTTTTCTTATTAAAAATAAAAACCAAAACCTGAGCATGGAAAAGAAAGTGCTTGCTGGCGGCGATGCTGTTGTGAAGATATGAAGGGGAGTGAGAGGTGTAGACAGAGAAACAGCAGACCTTCTCCCCCAGCTTCTACTAAAAATGTAGGGTTTTGTACCTTTCCACAGCCTTCAGCAAGATTCATCTGATTTCCCCAATAGTACAATGTGGTGCATGCAAAGTTTATGTCTTGATGGGAAAAAGGTTGCTGCGCTGCACAAGACACTCTGAAGTCTATCCTATACATTGCATATGGTGCCTCACCATGCATTATCAGGGGCAGAGCCATACTTGCATTGTGCTTTGTGAGCAAGGTACATGTGGCAGAGAAGCCCTTCTGAGAGCTCTGTTAAGGAGGGATTAAAATAATTGGTGGTTTCTAAAAGGGATTTGAGTGGGTGGGGAGAGCACAGCAGAAGGTGTAAAGCTGAAGAGATTCATCATTAGGTTTACATTTCAGATTTCAATGGCTTTCAACATCTATTGATTCTCAGTTCTCTTTCAGCACCTTCACATCATTAGGAAGGTAAATTACTGACAAGAACTGAAGAAATTGCCATCATGTACTGTTACAAAAATACTGTATGATTAGCATGAAGTGAGTCATGTGTTTTTCACTGTATGGGAGAAACCTTACCTGCCTGGAAATATTTCCTTATCCTGTATAATCCTTTCAGCAGTACACTCTTAACAAATAAACCCAGGACCATAGTGCTCTCAGACAATTCACATATTTCAGCTGTCTCCTTAAAAAAAAAGGTCCTGGTACTTCTAATCCTTAGCACATTGGTGGAGGGAGCCACTTTCTGAAGTGTAACTAACAGAGTCTTCTTTGACATAAGGAGTATTACAGCTAGGTTGAGAAATTATGTGTGAGAAACTAAGCATAAGAAATTGTATGTCAGTTGACTAGTCAGTTGCTCTATAACATTCATTGCATGGTGTATAGCAAAAGAATAGCATTGAAAAATAGTTTACAGCCTCAGGCCATAAAATGTACAATCTCATATGGGAGATCTCTTCCAAAAGTGTGAGTCAAGTGCTGCCCTAATCAAAGAGGTATCCTGCAAAATGAAGGTAACAGCTCAAAGTTCCTGAAGGGATACCTGATATTGTGCCTGCAAGTCCACAATACTTGCATTCATATCCTGATAATCTTCCTTTTTGAGTTTGCTGCCTACAAAGAGTAGAGGCAGTTGCTTGCTGCAGGTACTATCTGCTAACATGTGTTTTCTGTAGACAATATGGCACTGTGGTATGAAGATTTCCATATAAAATATCAGCATTTGGACAATGAAAATATTCAGTCTGGCTCTTCCTTTAGTTATGCATTCACATAACAGCTAAATTTAAAACTCTATATAATTTTTCTATGATTCTATGATTCTATGGTCATTTTAACACATTTTTGTTGACTAAAGCACTGGACAAAGGTCAAGGTCCTGATGAACCAAGCCCTGATGTTATAATAACTAGCTGTCAGAGGAAAGGAATGAAAAGCCAGGCTCCTTCATCCCTGGCAGTGTTCGAAGCCAGGCTGGACAGAGCCTTGGGTGGCATGGTTTAGTGGGAGGTGTCCCTGCCCCTGGCAAGGGATTGGAATTAGATGATCTTCAGGTCCTTTCTATCCCTCACTATTCTATGATTTTATGATCCCACAAGGTGAGACTGCCTGGAGCACAAGGGTGATTAGGAAAGGCTGAGGGAACCGAGGCTGTGTAGTCTGGAGAAAAGAAGTCTCAGGGGGGACCTGACCACTCTCTACAACTGCCTGACAGGAAGATGGAACAAGAAGGTGGGTGGTCTCTTTTGCCAAGTAAGAACTGATAGGACAAAAGGTAAGAGCCTCAAGCTGTGCCAGGGGAGGTGTAGATTGGATACTAGGAATTACTTCACTGAGAGGGTGCTCAGGCATTGGAACAGGCTGACCAGGTCAGTGGTAGGATCACTGTCCCTGTAAGTGTTCAAAACCATGTAGATGAGGTGACATGGTTTAGTGATGGTCTTGGCAGTCTTGGGGCAACAGTTGGACTTGATCTTAAAGGTCTTTTCCAACCTAGTTGATTCCGTGATTCTATGATATTTGTTTTTCCCTTTTTGTACCCATAATACATTTCCAGAGGAGCTTATTACCATTTATGAGAGTGTTACTATGTATTTTTTCCAACTTTTACCCAAGAATAGTTTAGCTGCAAAAACTTTAACTCTTTGGCCATGAATTAGTGTGTAAAGACAGTGTTGTAGGTTACATAGTGCAGTGCTTTATCTGGAGGAAAAATCTCCCAACGTTCGGTTCTCTTTCCAGACACCAGTCATCGAATGCCATAATCTCACCACTTCATAATTGTTTTCTCCCCCATCCTCTGCTTGAATTTAGAAAGTGAAAGTTACGTGAGTTTTAATTGCTTTTTTAATTCACTTTAACCCTAAAATGTCCTAAAAAGTTACAGAAAGAAATCTCTCTTCAATTCTTCCTCATCACCACAAGCTATGGCAATAGCACCGCAGCCCTGGAGTGAGTATCATGACAATGATTGTGAGATGGTTTGAAATGGATGGAAAAGTGAACAGATACTTTTAGCTTCACCTCAGCATTAAACTATAACATTTAAAAGATAATGAGCTAAAAAGGAGCGAATGAGAAAATTAATAACACACTGCAGAGTAGAGCATTCAAGTGAAACTTCTCCTCCCCTGCATATCAAGGCTAATTAATGTGATCTATTCTAATAAACATAACCCTAAGAAACACTTCTTCATTTTTAGCATCCCTTATTCCAAGTTAATGTACAAATGCTCTTTGTAAAACTACAGAACTACAGCACTTGAGTAGTTATGAATCATGCCACTTTAAATGACACTTTCAACTATGTAAGAAAATCCAAGGACACTGATTTTTCAAGTGACTTACTGCATTCATACTGCTATTAAGGAGTCCAGGTGGTTGTTCTTCTATCAAATACATGCTTTTTTTCTTGTACCAGTGCGTGTGTTATATGCTTGCAAAAGAAGACTGCAAAGGTTGGACCAATTTTTGCACTAATTTATAGTCCTTGCAATCTTACTGAAGTCAAAAGGGTTGCACAGGATGTAATTGGTAGCAGTTTTGGCCTACTCTGTTAAAATACCAGCAGTGGGCAGAAAATTGCTGTAATGGTCACCACAGAACACAAATTGGTCAACTCACCTTAAAGGGAACTTTATTACATTCTAAGAAGAAGAACACAACTTTCAAGCTGAAATAAACTTCCAAGAAAACTAGCGGGAGTCATGAACACAAAGGTTACAACTAACCACTCCCACCTTTACAGACGCTGCCTTTTTCTTAGAGAATAATAATGCCTTGTTGTCTCTTTATTCTGCACTCATAAAGTCATAGAATTATTTAGGTTGGAAAAGACCTTTAAAATCATCGAATTCAAACATAAACCTAACATGGCTAGGTCCACCACTAAACTATGTCCCTGAGTGCCATATCTACACATCTTCTAAATATCTCCAGGGATGGTGACCCAACCAATTCCCTTGGCAACTAGTTTTGATTAATTTATTCATGCACAGAATCATGGAGTGTCTCAGAATCACAGAGGGGTTTGGGTTGGAAGAGATCTTAGAGGCCATGTAGTTCCAACCCCTTGCCATGGGCAGGGACACCCTCCACTAGAGCAGGTTGCTCCAAGCCCTGTCCAACCTGGCCTTGAACACTGGCAGGGATGGAATATTCACAACTCCTGTGGGTAGCCTCATCATCTTCATTGTAAAAAATGTCTTCTTTATGTTCAATATAAATCCACTCCTTTTCAATTTAAAACCCTTTATCCTGCCACTGCAGGTCCTGGTAAAAAGTCTCTTCATCTTTCTTATAAGCTCACTTTTTATATTGAAAGACCATGGTGCAGACACACTCTATATGAATGCTTCCTGGGAAATGTTCTGAAAAAGAAGAAAACTCTTTGAAAGAGAAGTGAAAATTCTTTTCAGCATTCCTCCTTGTGGAAGAACTGCCATTAAAGGTTTATTTTTAACTTTAGATTGACTAGTAGAGATTAAACTGCTGTCAAAATAAGCAAGGGCATGGCAAATTGACAACAAGGCTAGATTGATAGGGGTTTTTTCCCCCTTAGTTTGACAATAACTTGAGTAAAATAGCAAATACACTCTGCATGGGTAGTAGGTTTGTTCTTCAGATGTAATTATTACAGGTAAAAAGTTTGGAAATGGGTTGAAGCAAATGTCAGCTTGATTGTTGGTTGTGCTATTGTGTATGGCTGGGGAGTACTAATTATGAGGAGAAGCGAGTTATTTCTCATTAACATCAATTGTTCCTACGTCAATAACTGATAGAAAGACTCTTCATGGGCAGACTGCAGCAGAATTAAAAATGTAAATCAGTGAGTAGACTAGCTGTCTTGCAAACTTTGCAAGATTTAACAACATCCATGAGTCATCAATTGGTTCTCATGGCATGAAACTGACAATTAAAGAACTTTATGATCTATACACAGCTTGTCATGAAATTTTGGCTGTTAATAAAACTGTCTGTATTGCAGTTTATTTGGACCTTCTCTGACAGAGGAACTTAACATATGTGGCTGTATGTACACATAGTTTGTGTTACATTTGTATAAGTGTTTAAATACATATATTGATGCAACCTTCACTCTGCTTTCTTCTAGGGTTAATAGATGAAGAAAACCACGGGAAAAACATGGGAGATTCTCCTCCCATTGGAAAAGAAAAAGTCCTCTCAAGTCCCACAACTGGAGTGCTGGGATGGAGGGCTACAGGCAGTTCAGGAAGGATAGATTGGCAGGCAAAGTAGGAGGTGTGGCATTATATGTAGAGAAGTCTGATTGCACAGCCCTTACAATTACTAATGATGTGGTTGAGATCCTCTGGATAAAGGATTAAGGGGATAGAAAACAAAGGAGGTGCTGTAGTGGATGTCTACTACTGTTCACCTATCAAGGATGTAACAACAGGTGAGCTATTCCATAGGCTGTCAGGAGAAAATTCTGGATTGGAAGCCTTTGTCCTTATGGGGATTTTAACTTCTCAGGCATCACCTGGGAATATCATGCTGCTGTAATAAGCAGGTCTTGGAAATTCTTGAAGGCTGTAAGAGGCAACTTCTTGTCAGAAGTAGTCAATTAGGAAAGATGCCCTGCTAGACTTGCTATTTGTGAATAGAGAGGGACTCCTAGGGGATGTTATGGTAGGTTGGATATCTTGAACACAGTGATCATGAAATGGTTGAGTTTAAATTTTTCAGTGTAATGAGGATAAAGACAGCAATAAAGAAATGTGCATCCGCTACAATTTTGCTTCCTCTCAGGTCTGCAACAGAGTTTGCACAGCACCTTTGTAACATGTAAAAAGTTTATGCCAAATGAGTGTAAGATAGGAGAGGTCTTGTCTGTTAGCTGCATCCTGATGTTCAAATAGCTCACTGCAGCCTGCATTCAAGGAGAGGACCTGTGGACAAGACAAATAATGATGACTGATCTGAATTGCTCAGGTTTCCTATGCTCAGTGCTTATACAGGAAAGCTGGAGATGGAGGCACAAGAAGACACAATTCTAGGAGTACAAAGCAAAATCCTCAGTGATTCACTAAGCCCTGCATAACACAGGCCAATATGTTTCACACAGGCGTGCATAGGAAAGCCTTATGCTAAACTAAAGAAAAACTTCCAGCCTGACACCTTGTCTAAATGTAAAGATACCAGGGAACAGAGAACCCATTCCTTCCCTTGCTGGTTTGTTCCTTTTGTTAATCACTTCCAATGTAAGAAGTTCTGCCTAACATTTTATTTGCAAAAGATCATTTCCATCTTCTGACACTGATTCTTCCTATTTCTTTCTCTCTAATTCTTTAAAGTTCAGTATTTCTCCATGATGGTCTTACAGATTGGAGCCAAGAAATTTGTCAGGTTATGTTTTAACAAGCTAAACACACTGAGCTCATTAATTTGGTCACAGAGAAGAATTTCCTTTAGCCCTCAAATATTTCTGTGACTCTTTATTGATCACCTCCAGATTTTAAGAAGCAATCCTGAAGGGATACAATGCTCCAGCGCTGAGTTAATGTATCTCAAATGAGCAATGGAAAAAGCCTGAATATATCTACTAATTACTACCCTAACTATAGATTCTGACATGATGCTAGTTCTTTGTAATACCATATCTGTTAGTTCAAGCAGCCTGTAAAACACTTTTCCAGCCACTGCTCCTTATGAGTTACTGTCCCATTCCGTGTGCTCTCTGTCTGGCGTAACCACCTTGTTCATGCATTTGCATGTGTAACTTTGCTGTTGCCTGCACTAAAATGCAGCTTGGATGAGTTAAGGATACTAAGCTGTCCTGATCATTCTGTCTGTACATTCTTGTTTGTGGTGACTAGGTTGATCGTCAGTTTGACACCCTGCAATGAATTCAGAGACTGGATGAAGCAATTTAATGGCTTAAACTACCTCAATGGGTTTACTCTTGACAATACAATAGGAGTCATTCATGTTCAAGATGTCATTCCTTTATGTATTCAGCAACACCCTGTAAATCCTCAGGGCTGATTTGGGAAAAAAAATTGTAACAATTTTTACCTAAAAGGGGAAAGTAATTCAAGGCAAGCTGCTTCTAACCATTTTGCATTGATGGTGAGGAAAGCAAGTGCATATATCAAAGTACTGAGCTACTCATTAACCACTGCCTCTTACATCACCGTATTAAGATATTGCTTAACAATCAGTGAGGAAATCAATATGGAACTTAAGATTTTCAGTCCCTAAAAGTGACTTCCTCAGACTTCAGTAAATACGGTTACTCATTGCAATAAGGTTTTAAATTACTATTTTCTGTATCTATATTACTTTATGTATGTTAAAAAGAATATGGCAATACACCTGCCTCAGTTTATTTTCATCTTCCTTGGAGATGGGTGATTGCAGCTCTGTGGAACATACTATGCAACTTCTCTCTTAGGATTTGTAGGCTGTACCGAGCAGCGGGGGTTCTACACAAGACCTGCTATTAGTCAAGGCACAGCTAGCCAGTGAGGTACAGCAAATTGAGGAGAGATAACTTTGGGAAAACAGATTTCTACAGGTTTCTAAAGAATATGGTTTAGGCAGAAGAGTGCTCTAGTGGAGTAAAATGGACAAAAAGGAATAAGTTGTTGATGCCTTAACTGATTGTTAATTGATTGATTGATTAATCAATTGGTTGATTCACTGAGGGCTTTATAAGCTGATGCTGGTGAGAGGGACTGATGGTAGCAGACTCCAGTGTCCTTTGCTTGCTAGATGAAACTGGAAGAGGAGGGCTGAGCATTCGGCTGATCCTGTTTAAGGGGAAGAAAAATAGAACTGAGAGCCCATGGCAAAGTAGCAGCTGAGAATGTTTAATAAATGTGTAAAAGGAAGGGAGTCACTGTGTAAGAGTCAACTGAATCCTGCTATTAGTAATAGGCAGAAGATTGTCCTGCCTGGAGTTTCAGCTTTTGTTCCATTTGTGCTGCAGTGGTTGACCTCCAGAGACTCAGCTTGAGGCTTTCAGCATATGACATATTGTGGGCAACAGCTTCTGATTCTCCTCCTCCTTATTTTTCTTCCTTTCCCTCTTTTATTCATTGTGCTCAAAGCCCAGGCTTGAGGCAGCAGATGGGTTTAACAGCATGGAGTCAGCAAATTCTACTTATGATGAACTGAGAGAAAAAAACCTAACTTAGCTCTGTTGATACAAAGGCGAATAATTGCTTGTGAGTCAGTGGAGCTAGGATTTCACTCTGTTCATCTAGACTCCTCTGAGTACTTGAAAGTGGAAGCTCTGGGAGGATCAGGCACTTGTGATGGTATTCTTACAGAGATTCCAAAAGATGGTAAAGAAGTAAAAAATTACCAAGCTGGTAATAATTATTTTCCATGAAAGATCATACTAACAAGCTGGGGATTATTATAGTCTTAAGGCAATGGCAAAGTAGAGAAATTTCTGTTTGTGATGTATCTTGACCTCCTTAAGGACCATCAGGAATAGTTTCTGGCCGTTAAGAAAAGGCCGCTCTCTTGGACAGTGCCTATACATTAACATGTAGATTTTAAAAGTAAACAGTAGGTGGCCTCAGAACATTAGTATTGTTCTTCACTGGAACCGGCATAAAGCGAGGGCAGGAGTCCTGCTGTACTCTGCGGCTGGGTACAGCTCCTTCCCTAACTGTGTGAAACATGCTGAGATGCTTTCTGCACTGCGACACTATTGCTTTTACCTGGTACAGGAGCATGTGTTAAAACTTAATGTAAGCTCATGGGACCTAAATTTGCTTTGTTGTTTTCCATTGTCATGACACAAACATTAGAGAAAATACATGTGCTGCACAGAGAAAATGAGGAGGTATGCAGTTGTTACTATGAGGAGTACCAGATATACTAGCTACCTATGGTGGTGAAGAAAGACTGGAAAATCCACTTGCTGCTTTACTGACAAATATTCTCTACTCACACACATTGCTTTTCAAACATTCAATGAATGACAGTAAGTGACAGTTTTGGAGATGATGACTGAATAGCCACCATGGACCACACTAAGGGTAGTCTTTTCTCCTTTAAGAAAGTTTTGGAGACAATAAAGAATACAGACTAAACATATGAGCCTCAAGGTCCAGAGAGCCAGTTTGCAGTCTTGATCAAGGTTTGGTCCCCTCAAGTTCAATTTATACTGTCAGGCTCTAACTCTGTGTCTAAACTCTTGTGCATCAGGAGAATCCCTGATCAGAGTCCAGATCCGATGTAAGTATGATGAAAGTCAATTTGCAATAGATTAATCTGTTCCACTGCTGCTCTGCCAGACTGCCAGGTCATTTCAACAGCTGGGAGAAGGAAGGTTTGTTATTGAATTTGCTGTTTATTTTGTTAACTCCTCAGAAAATAAAAGTGAAGTTAACAAATCAAGAGAAGCCTTGTGCACTAAGGAAGTCATTATAATCCATATTGAGATACGGGGAATGAAAGTGCAACAAGTCTCATGTTTTCCTTCTCTTCTTTTTTGGCCCACATGTACACCAGCCTGTCACCATAAAATAATGTTTATTAGTTAAAAGCAGAGTGTCTATCTTCAGACCAACAAGCACCTGAAGAGACTGGGACAGCAGAGCAAGGGGCTGTCCAAAGCAAACAGGACCCTGGTACGCACAGTCTCTGTCTTTGCAGAAACATTCAGCAAGAGAAAGACAGCAGAATGTTGGAGTTTTCTGTGAAATACAGCAAGCATCTTCTAACATAGGGAAGAGGAGGAATATCTGCCTGAAGAGCCAATGACTTTGACCAGATATAGCTGCAGCCTTTCCAGCTATGGGATAACACTTGCTTTTTCTAGTGTAGGGTGTGTGCAATGGCCTTGTTGCCCTATATCCCACCCCATGGAGCTTTCACAGTGATGTTTAACATGCCCAATCAGTCCTGTACACAGATTTTAAAAGAGAGGCAGCTCTTCCTGTAAGAAACCATGAAAAACTCAGTACAGAATCACTCCAGTGGTCTTCAGTGTTTTACATTTACATGGTATGCTTTATAACAGAAATATCACATATAACATTAACTGACTGCTGGTTGACTAGCTGACATTTATACATGTTAACTAAGCTTGCTTTTCACTATGTTCTTGGTAAAATTTGACCAGATTTAGCTTGAGTATCTAGTTTTGAAGTTGATCAGTACTAGAGCTCAATGTCCAATGCCTCTTCGTATATATAATTGCTATTATATTATTATAAGATAATCAGCCAAGCCAGTGTTACTGAGACAGTGACCTGTGGAGAGCTGTACTAAAAGCCCTTTGTTCCACAGCCTTTGAATCCCTAGAGAGTGATAGTTCCCAACCCTAACCCCACATGCAGGACAGCCAAGCAGTTTTTCAACAGGCATTCAAATGACAAAAAAGCATCAGGTTTGCCAGCCTGGGATGGGGCTGCGAATTCCCCTCCCTCAGTCTGTAAAATACCATAGACTTTGAAGGCTAAAATGGGATTGGAGCAGGAGGAAAACATGTTCTTGGAGCCTCTAGTTGTTCCACAAACAAAAGTTGCCATCAGCTCATCCTTAAAAGCACAGAAATCTTCCACACGAAAGGGGACAGAGAAAACAGCTCTGCCTGGAGGGGAAGTTCTCTCTCTCTCCCAGTTTATAGTGCTGTATCAAGGATGGTACCAAGGCATGGACGACCTTCATGTCTATGCCAAAGAGAAGCAACCCTGCAGAAAACAAACTGGCAATTCCAGCCTTTCCAGAAAAAGAAAGGGAAACTGCTATGGCATTGCTGCCATGGCAGTAATGAAACTCTGAAAGAATTATAATCACTCATTAGGCAAGGCTGGAGCTGAACATGAGGGCTGGCTGACACTGCAAAGCCAGGGCCGATGTTGGAGTCTGCCCTATCTGTCCTAGGTTGCCCCACTGCCCGCAGCAATCCTGTTATGTAGGATGCTTCCTACAGCTGGGTCCACCCTATTCAAAGAGATGCCTATTCAGCCTGTCTCCTTACTTTGCTGGGATGCTCTGCACACCTTTATCACCTCCCCTGGGTGGTAGTTACGAGGTAAAACTGTAGTTGCAAGTTAGATACCAAGTCAGCTCTCAAAGCTGCAGCAATGAGCATGAGGTTAATTTGTCCTATTTGTCCTGCCTGGAGAGTGAATATATTAACAATTTATCGAGCCTGTCTTTCACTTGGTATCCCACGTGGAGCAAAGGAAGGGCCTGGACAACATTGTGCTGCTGTGGCAATGGCAGCAATCAGCATTTTGCTCATTAGAGAACAGGGTTTGACCTGCCTGAATTTCAATGAGTGCTGACATTTTGCTGGGAATGGAAATCCTCCTGAAATTTCCTAAATCCTGTCCTTCCATTCCAGTTCATCTGCATTATCCTGCTGCTGGCAGCACTCCAGCTCATGAGAATTGCCAGTGTCCTCCACTGTAAGAGATTAGCTGGAAGTGCGAGCCAGAGGATGTGCAATATTCCCTTGCCATGGAATTATCATCCATGTGTGAGATAACAACATCCTTCATTCATTAATGTGATTTCTAAAGAACCCTGCAATTTCATTTGCATTGCAATTGGTGCTGGCCTAACAACATGGAATGTTGTTTAATGAGTTACCAGTTCACATAATTTCACAATTTGATGTTTGGGGTTTTTTTGTTTATCGGGCTAGATTTGTACTTGAATTTAATTGCTATAATGCCACTCACTCAGCTAGAACGATGTCAGTTCAGACTGTTGAGTGTTCAACTCTTGGTTAAGTATCCATATAACTTTTGCACAGGCTGAAAATATCTTCTAAATTGTAGGAAAAGCTCAGAAAGCATGAAAACACAGTATTTCAATTTAAATAGCACATTATTATTCTGCTAAAACTGTGAAAATGTTTTTCTTCTCAAATCCTTAGTTTTACTGTCCGGGGTGGTTAAATATTGGTCATTTTTAGCAGCATTGGTGCAGAGGAGAGCTGGGTCAAACATGTTTTCACATGATCCTCTGAAGAGCTGTCATGTTTGGGACATACGAATCAGTGCAGGAAATTCTGTGCCTCGCTTATATACTCTGAACTTTAACATAGGCTGCACCTTCATCATAGAACCATAGAATCATGAATGGTTTGGGTTAGAAGGCACTTTAAACATCATCCAGTTCCAAATGCCCATGGGCAGGGACATCTCCCACTAGACCAGGTTGCTCAAAGTCCCACCTAAGCCTTGAACACTTCCAGCGATGGAGCAACCCTTCCAGCATCTTCTCTGAGCAACCTGCTCCAATGTCTCAACAACTTCATAGGGAAAAACTTTTTCCTAATATCTAATCTAAATCTACCCGGTGTCACTTTAAAGCCATTACCCCTTGTCCTACCACTACATGCCTTTGTAAAAAGTCCCTCTCCAGACTTCTTGTAGGCCCCTTTAGGCACTGGAAGCTGCTGTAAGTTCTTCCTGGAGCCTTCTCTTCTCCAGGCTGAACAGGCCCAGCTCTCTCAGCCTGTCTCAATAGGAGAGGTGCTCCAGCTCCCTGATCATCTTTGTGGCCCTCTTGCGATGTTAAACTGAAGCCAGTGAGCATCTTGCTGAGAGACTATCTTGTCATGAGGCCAGAGAGAAAGTCTGCACAGACCCAAGCCCTGAATCTCTTCAGAGCTCAATGTCATGTCTCCCTTGACATTAACCTTAAACCATAATTGTTACTTTTCTTTACCATAATTGGTACTTAATTGTTACAATAATTGTTAGTTAATATTTGTTACTTGAACAGGTAATTGTTGCTTACCTGTCCAGGCAGGGTTTTTCCAAGTTCAGATCCATAGATGATGTGAGGCTGTGGGTCTCAGTCCTACAGGAAGCTGTTTTCCCAGTGGGAAGCCCAGGGTTCGTGTTGCAGAGGAAGCCTTTGGGGCACTGTCAGAGGGTTGTGCAAGACAGAGGGAATTAAAACTGAAGCAGTTGTGCTCGGATGGTTTAAGAATGGTCTCAGGCCATGTGCTGATCCCCTATGGCACTTGGGCCAGAGAGCACAGCCCCAGACCAGATTGTGCACACACTAGCAGTGCAGCATCAGTCCTGTGCCTTGGACCACATCAATAATATACACAGAACCAGTTCCTTATCCTTTCTTACTTTTCTTTCTGTCTTAATAAACTTCCCAGTTTCCACTGATGACATTGAACCAGCACTGCAATTCATCAGAGACCTGACTTTTATGATACAAATATTAGACTTTCGTCTATGACAGCATCTCACTGCACTCAACAGCGAAAGCCACATCCCAATCATGCGATTACTAGTGTGAAATGAGCTGAATCTTGCTGAACATTACTCATAGAAAAATAAGTGGTGGATGTTTGGGTTAGGTTTTAGTTCAGCTGTTGGCAAATATTGAGCTAACCACTAAAATTTAGTGTCTGTCTGAAAACAATAATAAACTCTATCTCTCTCTTAAATGGGGTAGTGCAGGACTGAAGAATTCTTTTGAGATCCCTGGTTTGGAAGTGTTGCTGTGCAAGTATAATCAGAAGGTGCAATAACTGTTTATAACTGTGACATGCTAATGAGAACAAAAAGTGGCTTTATGGAAGACAAAAATGAAGCACAAAGACAAAACTTGTAAATAATTCCTAAAGAGTTATAAATATCCACACATCTTCACAAGCAGCAGGACCTATATCCTGATAAATGTGCTACCTCGTTCAGAAAAGTATATTGCACCAAAGGAATTAAAACATAAAAATGTTCTTGGAAAAGGCACGTAACAAAGCCTGGAGGGAAGCTATTATTTAAGGAAAACCTTGCAGGAGGAGAGAGAGGATAAAAGACACAGGGAAATGGGAGGCTGGTTGTAGAGAAAAGATAAGTCTGGGAGAAACAGGCAGATATGTCCAAATATTTTTTTTCAGTTACTCTACCAAAAGTGAATTTTCCCCCAGTAATACCTGCGTTTGGAGAGCTTACATTTCTTTTTGTTGCTTTTCTCTTAATAACCAAAGGACCAGCCAAAACCAGAATGAGGAAACCATATAGCGTGGTCAGTACTCCGCTGTGGGCTTACAGAATTAGTCATTTCAGAAGCAAGGAGGGTGTGTGGGCGCATTTTCTTCCTGTGGGCTGGGATACAGTTTGTTTTCCTGAGAAAAGAAATAGCTTGTTGCAATTTTCAGCTTTGGACTTTACAAGGAGATGAAGAATCTTGATGATTACTCGTAAATAACTGACTGCACATGCCAGGCACACATGTTCTCCCTAATCAGCATCTTTCACTGGCACCGCTTGAGATGCATTAGTAAGCCAGAATGTGGGTCTAAATGTAGGTAGAGCATGTCTTACATCATAGAATCATAGAATTATAGAATCATAGATTCATAGAATGGTTTGGGTTGGAAAGAACCTTAAGACCATCTAGTTCCAATCCATCTGCCATGGGCAAGGATGCTTCACCCTAGACCATGTCACCTAAGGCTCTGTACATATGGCCTTACACTCTCTACCTTACACATTGCACTTTGCTTTCAAGGTTGAACTCTCCTGCAGGCTAAGGTAAGTTTGCAACCACAAGATCTTGGCATACACATCGCACGCCAGCTATCCATGGTAAGGTAGAGCCAGGCATCGGAGGGAAGCTGCTGGGATGAGGAGAGCAGTGGTCTCACAGGACACTACCAGAATGATTCAGGCATCACCTGGAAAACAAGAGGACCTGCAGGAACTTCCACTGGATGAGTGGAAGATTCAACAAACTCAGAATTCTGCCGAAAGGGAAACACCAGGATGGCATTCAGATGGGTGTAGACAGAGCAGAACCAAATACCAGCTGACTGAATGTTTCTCTGTTGTCTCATCTAATGTTTAATACCCTTTTCAAAGTGTGACACATACTAGCCAAAGTGTGGGAGGTAACTCTGTATCACTGGACTAAGTTTCTTCCCACACAAAGCAAGTGCTTTTACTTCGGCCTACCCTTGGCTTTCACTGCGAGGATACACAGAGACAGCTCTTCACCTCTCACAAGATGTGTTTTCAATTCAAGGGCTCTCTCATACATACATTTGCGAGTAAATCTGCATGCTGGAAACAGCAGGAGGTACTGCAAGCCACTAATTGACCCACACTGCTATTTTTTTTTCTAATAAATGAAAATAGTCTATTCACCCTGGACTTTTAGAAGTTAAATACTCAAATCCTGAAGGATTTCTACCTCGTTTCTTGTCTAGTTAACAAATTCCAAGTTTATTCCTTAATCCTGAGGAAAAATCTACAATGTTAAACATGCCTAAGAGCAAAATATTTCCCTTCTCATTAGTTCCCATTGATGTCAGCATCACTTCATCTGCTGTATGCTCCACATTGTAAGCTTTGCTTTAGATACTCTGAAATTCTGTCTGGAAAGCATGAGAAGAATTATGAATCCAATAAAAATTGAAGTATAACACAGTCTTGATTTAATTCTCATGTTTGCCATCTTGACAGATTGTTGGAGTGGAATCTCAATTTTAACGTTTCCCCTTCAAAATAATTTTGAAGCAGAAAATAATGAAACTAAAACATTTTTTTACCTTGAAAATGTGAGATTTTTTTTTTGTAGCAGGATATCATGTGCATGAAGATGCAAAAACATTCTGCTGAGTCACTCCCACAGCTGCACCACGTCAGTTCTATTAGTTCCAATTCAGAAAAATGAAGAAGTAGCACATTTTCCAGAGCCAGAGTACAGTGGGAGTGAAGACACAGGAAGGAATTCCTCAGCATAGTTCTGTTTGTATTCCAGTTGAGAGATAGATAACTTGTGGCATTTAATGCTGAAATTAAAGCATCATGTTGGACTGTCCCCACACAGCATCTTATGTATTATTTTTATGTTTATGAACTGAGAAAAATTAAAGAGGAACCTTACAAATTCAGATAACACCTGACTACAAGCTGTACTTTCTACTTTCAGGTGTGACATATCACTATATCCATTAACTCTATGTGTGCTCCAAAAGGACAAGGGAAGTCCGGGTCACATCATGGTACCAGTATTTTATCACCCTCATTGTAAATAATTTTTTCTTCACATCCATCCTGAATCTCCCCTTTTAGTTTAAACCATTACCCCTTCTCCTATCACAACAGACCCTATTAAATGGGAAGGATGTGTAAGTGCTGACAGCCACAGTTCGTATAAACCCTTATACATACATTATACCAAAATTCATAGAAACTGCTTTTTCTGGGCAGGATCTCCTTCATATTTAAGAACTTTTCATATATGTGATCCCCTCTGTAAAAGTTTCTGCAACACCCACTAACCTTAAGAAGCAAACAGAGAGTGCCCAGCTCCTCAAGTCAGTCAAGGCATTAGAAGATATTTAGTGAAGAAAGAACTAGTTTTAGTTCTGTCAGTATCCCCCCAGAGGGTGGAGGTGCTGCTGGAGCTTCTTCCTCTGCACAGTCAGCCAAGACTGTTCCTGGAGCACAATCATACAGAGCAGCTAAGAACAAGGCTGAGATTCAGATAGAATTGTAGAATCATAGAAGAGTTTGGGTTGAAGGGACCTTTAAAGGTCATCATTTGGTCAACCTCATAATTTGCAAGAACAAACTCAGCTTCTCCCCTAACCTTAGCTTGTAAGAATCATATGCTTGAAGTTACCTACCATGCCCTGCAATATGTTTCCAGGGGACTGATTGGTCTCCCCCCTTCAGGCACTGCTGATTCATTCTTAGTGCCTGCTTGTCAATATATTTTCAAGGTCTGAAGGGCTCAGCACTGAATTGTAACAATCATTCTGGGTACTAGTGACATCAACTGTCAGGTAAATAGAGAAAAATCTGCTGTAGCCCGTGCAGCTCAGTGTTTTACAACAGCAGGAATCAGGAGTGAAAGCGGGAGTGTTACCTGCATTGTCTGGTACCAGCATAGAAAAACATGAGCCTAGAAAGAAATGTTACCAGCTTGGGTTGGTAAAGATGGATGTAGCTTCACTTCAGTTTCCTTCCTATGTGATCTGTCTTACCAGACTCAGCTCTTATTCAACACCACTCGTATCTACACTGCATATGTATGGAGCTAGTTGAGCAGCATAGTCAGCAAGACTGGATGGTAGGGTTACCTGTCTGCTTCTCCTTGAGTCTTGACATGCTTGTCTTGACAACAGCCAAAGAGATAGATACATTAGAAGGTTATTGTTTCTCACACCAACATCGATGACAGAAGGTTTTTCTCAGGCATCTATCACATCTGAGGCTGCCATATGGTGGAGATCTTGCCAAGTTTATTCCTATCCACACTGTAGTAACAACCCCTTTTTATATCCCTATTGGTCTTTTTAGCCTTCACACTCTTAGGGAAAGCAGATGTTGGGGTACCATCCCAGTGAAGTGTCATGATTCTCCTTCTGCAAAGTTCATTCTCCCTTCCCTTCAGGTTTATTTGATGACACATTTCCTTGTTCAAACCTATGGAAGCCAAGGGAACATGTGGTCCATAGTTTATAATAAACTCCTGGCAGTCTGCCTCTACGGATGTTTTAGCACATTGTGGGACTTGATAGCTTGCAACATTTCTTTCTCAGACAGATCATTTCCTGGTAGTTAGTGCTGGCTGTGTTGACAGCTGCAAGTTTGTGTTGGGACAAAGAAACATTTACATGTAATGAATAGCAGTAAAATGCCTGTGTGATATAGCACTGAGAGGTACAAGGATTTGCACTTAGGGCTGGACTACTGGCCTTGAGATAGCAAATGAAGAGTTTTTCTCATTGTAAAATGCAAGTTGATTCCCCCTTTCCATCAGATCATTCATAACCCTTATTCTTAAACACACTGGCAACAGTCTTGTAAGTCCATTTTCAGGATAAAGCATTTCCAGATTCTTGGTTCATCTAAAGAAATTTCATACAGATGTTTCTCCAGGGGTATAGAAGATACAAAGTTCCTTCTGTGGTCACCGATTCTTGCATTTGAGACACAACTTAATGCCCCACACATAGAGCTGATGCAACTGCTTGCTGGTTTTCCTGCTGGAGCAGTTCCAAAAGTGATTGCGTTGAATAAAGGGACAGCTGAATTGTGCCATGAGTAAGATGGGATCTGTTAAAGCGAGATTGAAACCACATCATGTGTGTCCGCAGAAAGCATCACTCCATTCATAGTTGTGTTCCTTCCTCTGTCCTCAAACTTGTATTTTCTTTTACAGTGTTCATAATGCTTCAAAGACTTAAATTATGGTTAAATAAATCACTTCCCCCCCCAAAAAAAAAAAAAAAGAGGACCTATACTAAGGTAGCATTAGTTACCTAAAAAGAAGTGGACTAGAGGGAATAATAGAATTATAGAATTGTTTCGGTTGAGAAGCATCTTTAAAGATCATCCAGTCCAAACCCCATGACACTGTCAGGAACATATTCCACTAATCAGGTTGCTCAAAGCCCCATGCAACCTGACCTTGATCACTTCCAATGGCCCACAGCTTCTCTGGGCAACCTGTTCCAGTGTTTCACGACCCTCATAGTGAGAAATTTTTCTGTGTGTCCAATCTAAATCTAACCTCTTTTGGTTTAGAGCTGTTGCTCATTGTCCTGTGACTATAGGCCTTGGTAAGAAGTCTCTCCCCGTCTTTATTATAAGCCTCCTTCAAGTATTGAAAGGCTGCAATGAGGCTTCCCTGGAGCCTTCTCTTCTCCAGGCTGAACAACTCTCTCAGCCTCTCTCTTCACAGTAGATGTGCTCCAACTCTTTGATTATTTTCGTGGCCCCCCTCTGGACCCACTCCACAGGTCCGTGCTTTTGCTAGAGACCCCAGAGCTGAATGCAGTGCTACAAATGGGGTCTTACAGGAGCAGAATAGAGGGCAAGAATCACCTCACTCGACCTCCTGACCACACTTAATTTGGTGCATCCAAGAATACAATTGGGTCTCTGAGTTTCAAGTGCACATTGGTGACTCATATCTTATCTTTTGTCCACTTGAGATGCTACAAGGTATGAGGATGGTAAAGCATATCTGTACCAACATAAAAAATATGGCATAAGCCATGTATAAATCCCATGCTATTCTAGGTGGGCAGCTGGAGGACAAGCAGAATAGTCTGTGTGACTGATGTGTCCCTAAACATCTATTCAGGCAGCAGAATCACAGTCATATGAAATGTAGCTCCCAGATTACTTTGGTCTTTGTCTTCCAAATTCCTCTTCAGGGGCAGGAACTTGTCTTTCTTCTGCTTTTATACACCCAGCTGTATAATGTGGATAGTAAACAGAGATCAGTTACTTACAATACTTTGACTCTTCCCCATCCCATGCAAGTACTTCACCTCAGCATCTTAAACAGGACTTGTTCACACAGAGAGCCAGCTGTATGTTCTGTCAAGATCTAAGTCAAAGGAATAGGACAGAGAACAGAGAAAAAAAGCCTATTCTAGCTATTACACCTAGTTTAGATGGCTCCCACCCCTAGCCCATCCCTACCCCTTCATTCCTGCTTCTGTGAGAAGATCTTGGGTTTGAAAAAGACTTCTCCCAGAACTGTAAATTTTTATGATCTGGATTATTTCAAATTCCTGAATGCAGGCACAGTTTTATGACCATGTAAATCTGCAGAAAGGAGTGGATTTAACCCATGATGATGGCGAAGAAGAGCAAGGTGCATTCTTTGTTGGGGGAAGGCTGAGTATGGAGCCAGTAACTAGCTCTGAGCATTATACTTGGAGACCTAGTTAATCTGAGTTATGCGCTGGATGCCTATCTTCATTTGTTGACATGAATGTTGGAGCAATTTGGAGTTTTGCCACCTATTATCCACAAGTGCTAAGTAAAGTATGGGAGAAACACAGACAGTATCTGCCACCTGACCTTTATCTTGTAAGATTTGTCTTCCTAACCCCTACCAGAGCAAATTCTCTAACCTTATCTTTAAGTTATTGTCTTCCAAGGACAGCTTTCTTCTCATCTTGTATGTACTTCCTGAAAGTGACATGTCCAGCTCCATTCAGGCACCCACAGTCCTCTAAAAAGTGAAATGATAGACAACTAGATTGAGTATCTAACAAAGATGTTTTACTAAGAATAAATATCCTGGTTTCAGGCAGATTGAATTGACTCAAGCCATTAAGTCTTTTTTGAACAATAAACCTGACAAAATTAGTTTTCTCCTTTTTTTTCTATGGAATTCTATTTCATCTTCCTACTTCCAATACTCTCATAGAGTTCTCGGTTCACTTCATTCTCTGGGAACAAGGTGTCTTTGGCCTCATCTACAGTGACTTTAACTGAAAGTCAACATCCTAATTTCTTCATTATTCAGCTGGGTTTGTAGAAACTCTGACTTGCCCATACAGGGGTAGAGAGAAAAAAAGAAGTATTCTTGAGGAATCCTTCTGGCAGGAAGCCCATCAAAACCCCCATAAACCTCATTGATTTGGTGACAAAGTGACAAAATCACATCTCACCTTTAAGATCCCACTATACAGGGGATCACATAGTTCCTGTCAGGCAGAAAGGCCTTGAAGCTGGTGCTGGTTGCTTGGATGCATACAGCCAGCATTGCCAGTACCAATACTCTTCTGCCCCTGATACTTGCTGGAGCAAACTGTCAGGGCTGAAGCAGCTGAGCCTGTGTAGATACAATGTGCTAGTAGTTTATTAAAATAGCCTTCAGACTGCTGCACTCTATGTCCCAGCATATGAATACACCAAGATGTTATTAACTGGCTTCCTGACAACACTAATTTCTGCTATTCTGCATAACTGAGTGCATAAGAAGTCTAGCCATGAAGATCAAGACAAAAGTATCCATCATTTAAATAGCATCTCATGGGT
The DNA here is from genome assembly GCA_032466535.1 of Forpus xanthops. NCBI lineage: Eukaryota > Metazoa > Chordata > Aves > Psittaciformes > Psittacidae > Forpus > Forpus xanthops. The sequence continues at coordinate 25,979 of JASSUY010034327.1, forward strand.
TATGAGGTCGATGTTAGATGCTAACTTATGGCCTCAGATGAAACAGGCTTTGAATTGTTTATCTACCAAACAACACCTCACTGTTGTTTTTTATCCTTCTGCTTCCAACAGGTCATTAAAGTTGCTGAGGACATAGAGCGTGACAGATAAAGTCTGAAAATATCAACGTATTTATAAAATTGGTCCTTCATTTGCAGACTGTGCACCAAACCATTCAGGTGTATTCCAAAACAACATTTTGAGGTGATGGCTATGTATAATAATTGCACACATTATGTATCAATGAGGGAATAATTTTGTAGTTTGTCAAGATTAAACAAAAGAGATTTCTGGAATACGATCCTTACTCAGTTGGAAAGCTTTGAAAAGGGAAGATGGGAAAGAGGTGAAAAATACAATGGCATTGTACCTCACATGGATGATTGAGTGCAGGAAGAATCGAGGGGAGCAGAAAATGAGACTATATTGGTATGATCTAAGGAGGCATCAAGATGAAAAAGAAAGACATAGTCTTGAGAGTGGTCGCTTACTGTGATAACAATAACTGATGGCATGTAAATTGGACTGCAAAGGTCTTTTAAAAACCTTCAAAATTCACTTTGCTCCCCAGCTATGCTGCTTATTTCACACTCCTAATCTCTCTTTTCCTGGGTTTTGTGCAGTGCTTACCACAAAGGAACATGAAATACTGTTGCTTGGCAATGTTAACAAATAAACAGGCTGAAGCTGTTCAGCCCTCCACATGAATGAATGTATCTTCTTGGAGTGAGGCCGGTGTCATTCTCCCTAAGAATCAGTGAGTTTCTTGAAGCAGAGATTTGTTTATCCTATGAATTCCTGTACCCCTTCCAGCCCGGTGTCTGTAGTCTCTCCTGGTTTACAGTCTTACTGGTTGCAAAGTCCAGGTTAATCTTCCTGGAAGTGCTGCCTGTACTTTCCTGATAGCCCATCAATTAGTACAACTGACAAGGTTTTTTCCTGTTCTTATCTTTATGTTTGCTTTGTCAGGTCTGTGTCTCTGTATATTTTGGTTTCTGGTTTCCCCTTTTCTCTTAGTTGACGAGGTGCCTGATCAGATAACCTTGCTGGAACAAATTCATACCCCTGATGTAATTCATCAGCTGGAAGCTGAAGGCAGGTATATTCTGAACAGAAATGGGATGACAACTTTTAACAGTGAGGATAATTAAGAAAATGAGCTAGCAAAGTTTGAGGGTCTGCTTCCACCATCATGGTCCCACCTGCTTTTAAAATGCAGAGCAGCTGTATTGATAGCAGAATATCAACGCTAACTTCTTGAAAAAATCCACCTTAATTTTGACAGAGAGCTTTGATAATGACCTAAACATTCTTCCATCATCACTGTTCTAAATCAATTCTTTGTACACTGTTGTAGAGAAAAATAATGTTACAATTTTATCTGGTAAAATGCAAAGAGGATTCTGATAAACTCATGAATGAGGAAGCAAAGGAACTAATTTAGAAGGAAGCTCTCCCAAGATGACCTGGCATGTGCTCAGGACAATGTGCTTTTGTGCAGGCTGGAAGACAGAATCACTCATACATTGCCACATTAATAATGCAAGCATAAGCAAGCTATGATAGCAAAAATAGGACCTAAACAGTGGGTTATTGTGAAGCAGAGGAAGGTAGAGCACTGAGGTGAGCTTCGCTCTGAGGCCATGCCTGTGTAATCACACTGAAATCAATATGGTTGCATGGCTATGCCTGAGGACAGCCTTTGGCATAGTGCTCCGGGAGGTCAGTCACACAAACAGAGCAGTTACATCACTCAAATTGAATAACATTTGGAAAATGATTGTTTCAGAATCAGATGAGCAACCCACTCGAGATACAAGTCTTCATTCCTGAGTGTCTCCTTTGCATGTGTCCTCACAGTTGTGCTCATGAAAGAAGTATGCAATTGCATACTCACATATTTCTTACCTTGACCCATTATTGAGTGTTTCTTGAACATTTTTTGGATAAGTTAAAGGGGAAAAACATTGAATGCTGAAGATCTGAAGGGAGAGGTAGGGAAAGAACTTGTGATGAGGGCCTCATTGCAAGGCTGTGAGGGGCTGACCCCAGCTGGCAGGTGAATGCCCGCCCAATCTCCCACTTAATCCCCCTCAGTGGAATGGGAGAGACAATCAAAACAGCAAAAGCAACAAAAACTCATGGGTAGCGATAGAGAGTTTCATAAGTAAGGCAAAGGGGCGCATGCAAGCAAGGCAAACCAAGGAATTCAGTCACTACCTCCCATCAGCAGGCAAATGTTCAACCACTTGCAGAAAACAGAGCTCCACAGTGTGCAATGGTTACTTGGGAAGACAAATGCCATAGCCACAGGCATCTGCTTTTCTCTGTCTTTCTCTGTGCTTTTATAGCCAAGCATTGTATCATAGGGTGTGGAATATTCCTTTGGTCAGTTGGGGTCAGCTTCCTTGTTGTGCCCCCTCCCAACCACTTGCCCACCACCAGCCCACCCTGGGAAGAGGAGAGTGGAAAGAGGAAAAGGCCTTGACACTGTGAAAACACTGCTTATCAATAGCTAAAACCCTGCTGTCTTATCAACAGTGATTTGCTCACAAATCCAAAACAAAGTGCCTGCAGGCTCCTATGAAGAAAATTAGCTCCATCCCAAGCAGAGCCAGTACAAAAGTTCATCTTTAGTTCTAACACAGTCGGTAGCACAATTAATGCTATAAAACACTGCTGACAGCTGCCTTTCATGAACGCTACCAAAATCTTCTCCTAGCTCTGCTCACACTGATCCCTCTGCAGCCAGGAGGCTGCATTTTTATCCCCAGCAGCTGCAAGGGCAGGGAGACAAAAGATGTGTCTTTACTGATGAGTGGCTGGACAGGGATATGCCTCTCAGTTCCAATATTTTCCTTTGAAGATATTTTGGTTACTTTACCATCCTGTTTACTCAAACTCAGCTAATCTAAATTCTTAATTAAATAAGGATTAGTTTTACCCCTCAGGACTTGACAATACTATTTCCTGGATCCAGAAAAACACAAGTCAATATCCCCTGGACAGCTTCCCAGCACAGTGCTTGGAAAGAGCCACATTGCAGCTTGCCGAAAGCCAGTTATGCTCCAAGTTCCCACACATCCCACACTCATATAAGAGATGACAGAGCAGGCTTTACAACTTTAGTTTCTTGTCAAGCATTTAATTCAGCAAACTCCCAGTCTCCTCCTTAGGTTACTCGAAGGTGTAAGTTGTCCCAAACTGCTGTTCCAGATTTTGTACATTTGGATGTGTTTGAGCGTTGAAAGACTGTGTTTGTCTGAGTGCTTTCTTGCCTTCCTTTATATCTCACCTGAAAACACAGCAGCAGGCGTGATGTGGACAGTTAAGTCATCTTTCACTACATGCCTTTATAAAGCACAGATTGTGACTGGGAAGGTCCTTGTTTTCCATTTGTTTCAATATACTGCTCATAAGATGATGCAACAGAAGCTTCTACTGGGCAAATGCATTTGCAGTGGCATCCAGTCAGTTACAGTACCTCTGTTCCATGAGATACCATCAGTGGTGCTGTGATGCATGCAGATAGCCAAGACAGTTTCAGAAATTTTATACCATTAAAAGTGCCTTTCTAGATGTATCTAGACACATGAGTTTCATTAAAAGTACAGAAATGTGGCAGAAAATAAACCTCCTTTTGTTCCAGCTGGTCCTCAGAGATAACAGGGACTAGGGATGTCTGGACTTAATTTCTGATTTCAAACGAATTTGACACTATAAGTGACTATGTTCAATCACTATTGTGGATTAATGAATAGCGTGGTTTATTGAAGCAACAGAAACACAGATTCATTGATAAACCCACTGACTGCATTAGCACTAAAATTCAAAAGCTAGGCAACAATTAATTGAGCTCATACGGAAAAAACAAAATAAACCAAGTAGCAAGATTCACCTGAGTAGCATCTGAAACAGTTGGAGGCACAAATCCACCAAAGAGGCATCTCTGATCTGGGGAGGAGAGAGGAGCAAGCCCACTGTCCCAAATGTGGGGTTGTATTCTCATCCTCCTTCATGAAGAAGTTAAACTGACTAATTTATACTTTAAGAGAAGTGGAGGTGAGACTGTAGCAAAATTATTGGCTGCCATCACAGGCAGTGTGGAAGGGAGCCGCTTTCTCACTGTGGTGCATTTAGATGTGTAAATGAGAGATAAAGGGAGTCCTTACTAGGACTGGCCGGGCACTGCATCCATGGTACCCAAGGACAGAGCAGAACCACATTAGCATTACTCCCTTTTCCACCCCACTAGTGCAGGCCATCTGGCTTTCATCACCTGTATCAGGATCTTGCAGTTCATTACCCCCTTCATCACATCTTTCAAGGCCTCAGGCCTCATTCCCACAGTGTGTATCATATAAACCCTGTATTTTATGAAGTCATGAATCTTAGTTGAAGTTCTACCAGTATGTACTTTCCCCACAATGTGATGCGCTAGGATGTAATTATGGGCACTTTCCCTGGGACATAAGTCACACTTGCATCGACCAAGCAAGTGTACTGCAGATGAGCACAAGAAAGTTTTAATTGGATTTAAAAATAGCAAAATATTAAATTAGCAACTATCTGAATTTCAGAAGATTGTCCTGATAAAACAGCCTGCAGTGCATGATTTTGAAAGCTGATTACTTATAAGACAGTTTTATTCTTATTATCAGATTTATTATCCACATTAACTTCTGCATAGCCAATTGCTGGTTCTTACCTTGAAAAATTACAGTGAGGTGAATACTACAGATAAATGACCTGTGAAAACACCTGCTCAGTCTGCTTGCTTCTCATTGGTGTTTTTCTGGTCTTGCCTTCTTCCCAAGAAGTGCTCCATGTAATTCAGGTATAAGTTAAAGTTTTGTCACCAAAGATGATAACTTTTTAGAAATCTTGCCAAATAACACAGTGAGAAATTCTGCCCTCAAACCTTTTGAAAACAAAGGTTTGAAGCCTGTGGAAGAAATCTGCAAAGTGAATTGAAGCTGTTATACATATGCTGCATAGGTTAAAGAAATTATTTTACATTATAGAATATTTTTTATGCTTAAAATGCTCACATTTTGTGCCCTTTCACACGTGCAGATGCCTCAGTTTTCATTAACCAAAGATGTTAAGCTTCAAAGGATGCATAAAGTCTCCTCCAAAGTGACTTTCCACAATTGAAAATGTCACTTTGAAGGACAGTAGTTTGGTGTCTTCAAAATTCTAACACATATTATATATCCCCTTCAGAAACTCCAGCTCTATGATTCCCCATGATGCAATACAGTCTTCAGTCTTACAGGATGATGAAGCTTCAGACCTTGAAACTGGTATACTGGAAACAAGTTACTGGCCCAGAAATGAATATTAATCATCTTACTGTCAAGCTGATTGAACGAATAGTTCACTGTAGAGAGAAATCATTTATCTGCGAGGACAAATGGAACACCATTTTCAAACGGCATTGTACACCATGAAGTGCCAGGGTGAAACTGCTGAACATGCAATAATCAGAGATCTTCAGAAAGAGGCGTGTTGTAAGAGAGTGGGCTTCCAGAGCACTCAGAACACACAATTGGATGGAAGTAGACTAAAATAAATGTGTGCTTCAGAGCAATGACAGACTTTGCCGAATATCTTATTCCAGTAAAGAAAATGCATGGAGACTTACCAAATACTGCAGTGCTTATTAAACTTGCCAGCCCACACAAGCCTTCTTGTCTCATACAGTCATCTCATGTTTTAAATACCTCTTGGACTACCTAGTCGTACGTCATCCTAGGTCTCACAGCCTGGTTGGGAGAGGGTTTTTAATGTTTGATTACCAGATGTATTAAAAAGAAGAACAGTGCTTTTATTGCCTGTTGGGAAGGATGACTGTCATCAACTTCAAATTTAAAATTCTTCCATCAGATATTCAAATTACTGACTCCCTGTGTCTGCCACTGTGGAGACAAAGCCTGTGTTACAAAAGAGTCCATATGACAAGATTTCCTCTGAGACAGCCAAACCTCTGTCTGTAATTACAAATCTGTAAAATTAAATAGAAGAAATGGTGAGTTTTAAACAAGAGCAAAATTTTTGTCCCAGAAAGGAGCAGTCAGTTAGGGGTAGTAACTTCACACTAGAGGAGCTTACTCAGCCAGAGACCTCACCTATCATGGGTTTGTCTTCACACCCTTTTGATAGAGTTATAAAAGACAAAACCAAAACAAACAAAAGTGCAAACAAATAAATGAAAAACAAACCAAAAACAACCTAATGGAACCAGAACCATTTGGACAATGAATTATGTCATTTTGTGATCTATCATATATGGAATTACAGTACTGTCTTCTCTGACCCTGGTGGTGGCTCTAAATGGGAAGATTTCTGGGCCTGCCTCATGTTCTTCACTACCGTCAGCACAGCATCTCACAGGCCTGCAGGGTTGTCAGGGACCCTGCTTAAATCACTTTAAGGGGCTAAGAAGTAGCCTTCAATTGTTTTTCCCCATGGGAGAAGTGCTGTGTTGAAGAGCTATGCTGAGTTAATTATTACTTGAAGTTGAGTAGCCCAGTAAACCCTGAAATAAGGTTATATAGTTAGAGCAGTATTTCCATATGGTTAAGAATGAAAACCATCAGTGTGTTCAGACAAAGCAAATAGGTCAAGAAATGGTGGGGAAGCAGTGGTTGAAGTTGTGCATTTGGAGAACAGGCAAAAAGGAGACAGGTGGGAAGTGGGCAAAAAACTTATATTCATGTGATTAGTTTCTTCATGCTCTCCACCACGCGCCCTATCACCAGTGAGCCTGTGTCCTGTGTTTCATTCTTCCCCTCTACTCTCATCAGGATTCAAAGTTTTTGATCAGAACTATCTTCTGTCTCCTTTTTATCCTGCAGATGGAACCTGTGATATCCTCATGGGAACAAAAAGCCAAAACCAGAAAAAGATGTACCACCAGCAGCAGGCTTATCTCCCACTGAATCCCTAGTGTCGCCAACCTTCCCATGTCCTTTTCCATGCTTCCTTCATACCATTTGGTAAAGCTGGTTCTTAGCAGAATTAGACCACCTAATCTGCGCAGATGGTGATGTACAGATGGGATAGTACAGCAAGCCCCAAGACTGATAAACTTTCCAGCACACATGACTGTTCACTTTGCAGCATGGTTCCACTCTACTTAACTGAAAACCATACACCCCATTCTCCTTCCCAAGCTTCCCTTTATTTGCCTTGGTCTATTACCTTTATTTTAGCCCCTGAGATTCTCTTCTCACTTCCCACTGCAGTGCAATATATTTTCATTTGCTTTGGCATGTTCCCAGCCACTTAAGTTACTCCCTGTACTTACCTCATGCATTTTCCATCTTCTCTTACCATCTTTCATTGCACAATTTTTAATTGGTGACTATCACTAGTTCCAGGTCACATATGCATGCAAGATCCATGTGTTCAGTTTTCACTAGTTATCTGCTAAAGCCTGATCTGGATGTCTCGAGTCTTCACCACCCAATCTATATCAGGTTGCCAAAACCTTGCGTCAGACTTCAGTCTTCCACTAGTTCTTTAATGGTCTGCAGGCAACTCTGTCATAAGCCAGCTGTTTATTAGCCCCACTCTCAAGCTTGCTATTGCTTCCATTGCACAGTAACAATAAACAGCCTCCAGGATTTTGGTGCCAGCATGGCACTGCATTAGCCTGAAAGTAAGCTAATGGGAGACTTCCAGAAAGCAGGTCAATTTCCTTCCCCTCATTCAAACTTACATGTCACTGTGGTCTCACTAAATTTGATTTGGGATCATTCACTTCAAGTGCAATTTTCTGATGTTACTTATTTTAAAATAAGTGGTTTCATTTTTGAGCTGCAGTAACTGAAGCATATCAGAAATATGCATTGGTAATGCAAAAAATACCTCTTCTATTGTTTGTTATCTATCTATCTATCTATGTTGCAGCAGATAACATATAGGCATCTTCATTATTTCAGTTCCTAAACCCATTTCTAATCTTTTATTTTTATGGTCATCTATCTGCATCCTCATTTTGGGCTAGACACTACTTAATATCGGACAAAAAGAAACAAAGTATAAAAATATCCAGTGAAATTAGTAAGATTTTTAGAAAAATGAGTGGGGTTCAATAGCACTTGAGAGTTTCCATCATAAACTGTGGCCTGCTTGTCAAAACTGGTGACCAGTCATTGCACAAACATAGGAAAAAGGCCAGTACCTGCCCTCTCAAAATGAAACCTAAGGATGGGATTAGTCTTCTCTAACTTTAGTTGTCTAAAAGCTAAGTCTTACACTAACCTAGTAAGAGAGGTTCATTCAGTTCTAAAAGACATGTCTAAGTAGACATTAATCGACTGTGAGGCATCACGAGTCACTCTCTTCCCCGTGGATAATAGATGACTAGATGACTAGCCTGAACAAGGCACTCAAGACCAAGATGAGTAAAGTTAGACAGACGAAGTGTATCTCAAGGGCCTGGGCATCTGGAATCCTTATCCTTCACTGTTATTATTTTCATAATATTCCATCTGTGGAATTTAGTGTTTCCCATAATTCAGTATCAAGAGGGTACTCATGACAGCTCTCTGATAATCAATTTTCTCCTGCAGGTTGAGCAACAGAGCAATACAGATTGGAAGAGCTCCGGCTAAACAGCACTTCTAGTTAGTTAGTTCATCCAGCTCCTGAACAGAGCCATATTAATAAACAAGAGTTTATTTTAAAACCATAATCTACTTGTTTGCCCTCTAACTCTAAGCATTAACACACTTTATAGCTATAGTACTGCTCAATGGAAGAGCAACTGTGTACTACAGAACAGTGCTCATTGGGTTTGGCTGTTTCATATACATACATACTCACGGTGACTTCTCTAGCCCGTAATGAAAGCACCTACCATCCACCCAGGAAATGATATTCGACCAGCTTTAGATTCCCTAACAAGCAATTCAGGTTTTCTGATACTGACAGCGTTCGTTATTCCATTTGTTACAGAGTTTGTTTGTCAGCAAAGAAACAAAATGTTACTGTACGATACCTTCACTTAAATAACATTTAGTTCCAGCTGATTTGGTCCATTTTTTGAATGTTCTGTAAAAGAAGGTTAAACAAGAGGAGCAGAACGTTAACCTGAGGCATTATAAAATATTATATAAAAGATAGATATGGGCTTGTCAGAGTGAATTAAGTAACTGCATTGAAGTTAGAAGGCTCAGCTGAGTTGATAGCCAACCCACACAGTAATGAGTCATTTTTGCCCCATCACCAATGTAAGCACGTACGTAAGGCCTGTGGAAAGTGTGTCACACACATCTAGCCAATGGGTACAGCTCTACTTCTGAAGAGAATAAAGTTATTCACTGTACTTAGCTTCTCCTGAGACTCCAATACCCCCTGCCCACAGTATCACATTGGCATTTCACAGGCAGGAAGAAGTTACTTTTGTTCTGCTTGGCCAGCTAAGTTGGCCAGCTCATAAATGCAACAGCCAGAGAAAGTAAAAAGAATATGCAGGGTTGTGGCTTCCAATTGAAATGCCTCTGCTTAACACTATTGCCAATTCCAGTGAGTTATTATTTAATAGTTAGAGTAGAAAAATGAAACTGTATTTAATAGGCATGCAGAGTGCAGCAGAACCTCAGGGATTTGGACATAAGCAAACACCATATGCGGTTGCCAAAGTGCTTATTAACACAAAAGACGAACCAGTGCTTTAGTCAACACAGAAGGCTTTATTCAATTGCCCACACAGAGACATTTAATATCATTTAGGATGTGACAGAGCACCTGTGCAGCCATGAAGGCTGGCACAAGACCTGGCAAAGGCAGCAGCTAGTCAGAAGACTTTACAGTTTCTTAAATTCTACTAGCTGTTGATGTGTAGGAAGCTAAACTGATTCCTAATGGTAAGTGGTGTCTCCTCCTATAAACCAATATATCAATTTGCAGTGATTTATCTTCAGGCAGCTGGAAGCAGAAACCAAACCTCAAATGACATGCCCTGTATGCCTCTATTAGGCCTTCTGCCCCCAGGTATGAGTCTTTTCAAGCACAGTCTTGACACATTTATACAGAATTGGCATATAGGACCCATGTACTGCTGGTAAAGCAGCTGGAGGTCAAAAGTAATTCCAGGTTTCCCTAGAAACCTGCTTGGAAATAACTGAACAATTTTAATCGCCTAAATTTTCATTATCATAGATTATAACCAGTGGATGAACTAATAATAATTATCACTGAATAAACAGCATAGTAAATATAGGCTACAGAAGAATTTAATGATGCCTGTAGTAGGGTAAGCTTCTCTGCTTTTTGAGCTTCTTGGATCGCTGTGGGAGCTCCAACACATAACTTGTCTGTAGACATATACATTTAGATCTCTGCCTCTGGGCCTGTGTCCTACTTAATTTCTGTGTTGCACATCCCTAAGTACAAATGAAGATAGTAACACTAGCCCTTTATCAGTGTCACTGTGGGAAATACTCGTGAGACCTCACTTGGAGTATTGTGTGCAGTTCTGGTGTCCCCAGTATAAAAATGACATGGAACTGTTGGAACAAGTCCAGAGGAGAGCCAAGAGGATGATCAGGGGACTGGAGCACCTCCCGTATGAAGATAGGATGAGAGAGTTGGGGCTGTTCAGCCTGGAGAAGAGAAGGCTGCGTGGAGACCTCATAGCAGCCTTCCAGTATCTGAAGGGGGGTTATAGAGCTGCTGGGGGAAGGACTCTTGATTAGGGACTGTAGTGATAGGACAAGGGGCAAGGGGTTCAAACTCAAACAGGGGAAGTTTAGATTGGATATAAGGAGGAAGTTCTTTACTGTAAGGGTGGTGAGGCACTGGAATGGGTTGTCTAAGGAAGCTGTGAACGCTCCATTGCTGGTGGTGTTCAAGACCAGTTTGGACAGAGCCTTGGGTGACATGGTTTAGTGAGAGGTGTCCCTACCCATGGCAGAGGAGCTGGAACTAGATGATCTTAAGGTTCTTTCCAACCCAAACTATTCTATGATTCTATGATTCCATGATTCATTAGCACATCAGAAGTTTTGTTGTAGTGGTACCATGAGTGTAGCCCCATGAGTAGCTGAAGAATGCAATTAATCTATGCAGCTTGTATTTGGTAACTTCAAGAGCCATCGTAGGATGAGATGACTACAAATATCTGTAATGTACCAAAGTCACTGGAATCCATCTCTTGGGACTGAATGGGACTATGGATAGAGCAGATCCAGGCTTCTGCTTCCAATTTCCCATTTCCTGAATTCACCAGGCCTTGGCCAGCTGACCTGTGGAAGTCTGCACAGTCACAACCCCCTATTCTAGCCCACTACTATGGCTTGTGACCAGTTGGATAATACCTCCCATGCAATCACAGCATGCAGCTGGAGAAAATTTTTCCACGTTTTTGTGGGTGTGAAGTATAACCAGGGCTTTTTTCTTCATTCAGAACACTATTCAGTAAGTTTCTTTGCTGAAAGATTCTCTACATTTATCACAACATCATGGTTCAGTCCCTTAAATTAAAGGAGGAAATAGGACATGAAAATCTGATATAATGGGAAGATTAAATACATTCCTTCCTAATTGCACTTCCGTCATCTTCTGCTGCAAGACTCTTGTTGTTTCCTGATACTGTTAAAATGACATGACAATTTTCTTAACCTGGTTCTCAGGCAATCTCCTTTTGATATCTTGTAGCTCTTTTTCTGCCTCGATATGACAAGTAAGAGAATGAGAGAAAAAATCACTGCAGGAAGACTCATACAGCCTGAAAATTGGTTTTTTATTCAACGGAAACAAAACTTTCCACATTCATAGTCACAGAATGATTTGAGTTAGTAGGAACTTTTGAAAGTCATCTAGCCCAACCCTCTGCAATGAGCGCACTGATACATTTTCAACTATATCAGGTTGCTCAAAGCTCTGTCCAGCCTGCCCTTGAAAGTTTCCAGGGATGGGGCATCTACCACTTCTCTGGGCAACTTGTGCCATTTTTGCACCACCCTCATAGTGAAGAATTTCTTCCTTATATCTAGTCTGAACCTATCCTTTTTTAGCTTAAAATTGTTGTTCCTTATCCTATCACAACAGGCCCTGCTAAAAGGTCTGTCCCCATCTTTCTTGTAAGCTCTCTTTAGGCACTGGAAGCTGCTCTTAGGTCTCCTTGGAGCCTTCTCTTCTCCAGGGTGAACAACCCCAGCTCTTTCAGCCTGTCTTCGGAGCAGAGGTGCTCTGGCCCACTGATCATCTTTGTGGCCTCCACTGGACTTGCTTCAACAGGTCTTTCTTATGTTGGGGGCCCCAGGGCTGGACACAGTACTGCAGGTGGGGTGTCACCAGAGCAGAATCACCTCCTTTGACCTACAATGATCACATTGCAAGGTCTGAGTGTCCAGGCACACATAAAGATGGGTCCGTGGATTTTCTAGTCAGACTGCAATCATATGGCTTCATAGAGACTGTATGGTATTTTTAGATTAAACTTGAAGGGAGATATTTGGTTTGCAGTAATAATGTTGCAATTAGCCAAAATTTTTATTGGAAAAAGGTCCTCTTTGGAAGGAAGAAGATAACAGAGTTAAATTAAGAATGAACTGGTCTGAGAATAGGGAGAGTTGGAATCTCTCCCTAACTCCTTTATAGTTATAAGCAGAGACTTTTGTTGTCTGTGGTCAGCAGAAACCCAAGACACCATAGACAGGACTCAATACTGCCTCTATCTGAAAGGAATAATGACCCAGTGCTTCAACTATTAAAGTAAGAATAAACTCTTAGGAATAAAGTATAACCATGATAACTAACATTTAATACAGTGTAAAAGGTTTGGCATCCCGATTCTGGATCTGAATCATACCCTAGAAGTGTCTCAATATTGACTATGGAGGTAAAGCAGGGTGAGTAACTCAGATATGAATGTCTGCAGCGCAGACACTTGGTCAGATGAGTCCTGCCTAGACAGACCAGAAGAATCATAGAATCATAGAACAGTTACAGTTGGAAAAGAACTTAAGATCATCTAGTTCCAGCCCCCTGCCAGGGGCAGGGACACCTCCCACTAAACCATGTCACCCAAGGCTCTGTCCAACTTGGCCTTGGGCACCACCAGCGATGGAGCATTCACAACTTCCCTGGGCAACCCATTCCAGTGCCTCACCACCCTTACAGGAAAGAAT
>JASSUY010034328.1:7667-28386 GCA_032466535.1 Forpus xanthops
GACTGTAGTGATAGGACAAGGGGTAATGGGCTCAAACTTAAACAGGGGAAGTTTAGATTGGATCTGAGGAAGAAATTATTTACTGTAAGGGTGGGGAGGCATTGGAATCGGCTGCCCAGAGAAGTTGTGAATGCTCCATCACTGGCAGTGTTCAAGGCTGGGTGGGACTAGCCTTGGGTGGCATGGTTTAGTGGGAGGTGTCCTTGACCATGTCAGGGGGATTGGAACTAGATGATCTTAAGGTCCTTTCCAACCTTAACTATTCTATGATTCTATGATCCCTTTGTTGCAGTGTATTGTTTGTAGGATCACTGTGACTCAGAAAGACACCTCCCTGCCAAATCTATGGCCTATCCAAGAACTAGGCTGAAGATGCTCAAACTAAAAACATGTACCTGGAATTTGAGGGGAAAAATAGACTTTTTGACTCAAACAAAAATCTCACATGAAAAAAAAAAAATTCTTCCCAATAAAATATTCTAAATTTGGGGTGAAATTTGGAAAAAAAAAAAAAGCACAACTTCTGCTCTGCCAGCCTTTGAAAGCTACTGGGTTCTTCTGAATTCAAATGTGAAGTCATCAAGGTTTGCCTGCAAACCTTCACAACCCAGCAGAATAGATAAGCCCCAAACTCACATGGAAACTGAAATTCAGTACTGCTTCCAAGGATTCAGTTCATAACCCCAGCTCTTGTTTCAGGATTCACCCCAAAATACAGATAGGATCTTATTCAATATAGGTGTGATAACAAAACCCAGTTCCTTTACCGCTTATCCTCATTGCATGCGTAGGTGCTCCAGACATGACTAAAGGTGCACCAAAGCCGAGTCCTGCAGGCATGAAGCTCTCAGTGCTGCAATACCAAGGTTTCCTCACCTTGGTATTTGTCAAAACTTTTAAACCCATTCCCTATGGGAGAGAAACCGAACATGTTTTTTTTGTTACAGACTCCTGTTTAGGTCTACACAGCAGACTTGTCACTGGTATTTTACTGTCTCAAAAGGAAAAGCTGTTACTGTCTGTGGATTGGACCTTGAGATGGGTGTCTGGGTGGCTCAGAGAGACCAAAGGATACATCCTTTCTGTTTCTAGGGCACTGATTGTAGCCCAATTCCTGCCTAAGGGGTCAGGATAAGCAAGAAAGTAGACACAATTTTCTCTCTGGAAGGATATACTGATTTACTTGGGGTAATACTAATGACACAGAAATATTTACCTCCCATTAGAAACTCATTTCAAGACAGCCTCAAAGTTTTCCCTGTATGAACAAAACTTTGAGACTGATTGTTTTTCCACCAAGGGGGAGCAAGACTGGCAAGACACGTGAAGCTTACGACTATCACTAAACTTGACTCTGGATAAAAATTAGTGACAGATCATTCAGATTCAGAAACCCTTCCCTTATTACATTACATCATGCCATAGAAGGCTTAAGCATTCTTAGTCCTTCTCCCACTCCACTCTCTAAACATGAAAGAGGGCTATACCTTTAGGATGCTGTAAGTGTCTTCACTCATCTCTACTACTGGAGAATAGGTGATCCCATCGAGAACTATCTTCTTCACGGGGACACAATCCTCCAGGGGATCTTCCAAGAGCACGTCTGAACCATGGTGATAATCACGTAATTCCGTCACTGGCAGCAAGCTATATACCTAGGCAGAAACAGCCAAGGTATTTTCAGTATCCCTTGTCACAAAACACAACTGAGGTAGTTAGATGGAAGCGCCGTAACAGTCACATCATCTGCACATTGCCATGGTCCAACTTTGTGGTGGGAACAATGGGAATTTGGGAATCAGAAAAGAAATCCATATTTGGAAATACTGCCACTTTTGTCATGGATAGCATGTTACTCTGGTTATTATGGCTCAAATATATAAAAATTTACACTGGCCAGCCCATCTGCATTACTTTGTCCCTGCTCAGGGATTGTCATTTGATGCTTGGCATGAGGGGAACAAACTCTCTTGACAATTCCAGACACTACTCTAAAAAAACTAACCCATGGCTGGAAAGAATAGCTGAAAAATTATCATCAAACATACAACAGTGTATGTGTCTGGCCAAAAGGAGCAGTCACCTTAAAAGAGTTTTCTAATTGCCATCCCTACAGTCACACAAAACCCTTAAGAAACAGCTGTTGCCCAGTTCTCATCTTTTTGCCTTCTGCAGAGGAAGATGAGAAACAGAACAGGGCAGCTTTCCTAAGTCAGCACTAACAGGAGGGACTGTTCACTGTTTCCATTCCAGTGCTGGGTTAATCTGGCCAGGCTCCAACTTAATTCATAGACTAAGCACTTACAGAGCTGGCTGACAGGTCAGCTTCTGGCTTCATGAGGAGAACGCTCTTGTCCACAGCACGGACAGCGCAGAGGGAGTTCGGGGAGGCTCTGAACAGCAAGTGAGCATCAGAGGAAGGCAGGCCTTCAGGAGAAGAGAAACTTAAGTCCACCTGTAACCAGAGGAAATGCTATGTTACAGATGCCCTACTCATGCAGGACTCTTCCCTCCAGTTGAATGCATCAGTTCCAACCTCACAAAGTGCACATCTGCACACGCACACTCCCCTCCTTTTGTGCTACCACAGAGCTAAGCTTCCTTCCTGCAGTACCAGAGGAATCAGCATCTTGAAGTTTTTGGCAATTTCAAGCCACAATGGCACATCAAACTTTTAAGGCAGTTTTGGGGTTTATGGCCACTCTGAATGTGATGAGATAATCCCACATTCTGTACTACACCCAGATCTTGTATGTGAAGGGAAAGCAGGCTTGCAAAGACCTTTCTTAGCAGATACTTTGGTAACATGAGAAGCAGTGACGCCCTGGAGCAATATTGCGTATCTACTGCCTGCTAATGATTCTGAAGAACTGACTTGTTGGCTGAGGCCTGTCAAGACTTGTGTACCTTCCCCAAAATCTAACTCTCTCTAAAACCTCCCTGTTAACCTCTGCCCTGGAAGCTCTTGCTAGCAGAAGTTGTCATCACCATCTCACATGACTTTGTAATTAGACATCTGATTTGCATAAATCTTCTTTCTCCTTAGCAGTACAAATCCTCCTCTAACATGTAATGACCAAAGCATCCTCAGAATAAACATGTTACCTGACAAAGCAGCATCAGCTGCCACTCTTCTCTATGTCCTAACCAGTCCACAGCATGCTTTCTGCTGATACACCCCACCTCTCCCAGGGTGGACTCATCATTTTGAGAATACAAACCCAGTATTATTCAGGAAATGGCAGCATAAAGGCTGCCTAAGCAAGCTTGCAACTAGGAAAACTGTCTGGCACAGAGATAGCCCAAAGTCTGTCTCATCTGGTCTGACAACAGCTTTGAATTCATAATGCTTTCAGAGAGGAAAGGAGGATCTAAGCATGTGAATCACTTGTCACTTGTCTTGCACCCAGACCTTAATGTAGTATGTAGTGTGAGCTTTAACATATGACCAAAATTCAGTTGACCAGGCTTCTACAGTGATACGAGTCTCAAGAACTCATTTATCTGAGGTTTTAGCAGCACAAGGGACTGCTTTAGCAGTGTCCCATACAGTATTCAGAAGTCCCAATAAGAATTTCTGAGGTTGTTCTTTTCTTTCAGCTCCTCATACATCAATCTGCTTTTCCACAAAGGGAATATACAGGGCTATAAGACAATAATGGCTCACCTGCTTACATAAAAAAGGTTTTATTGTTCTGCACTCTTTCAGTCTAACTATTGCTCATGCAGCACCCTGTGCATTGCTCATGGAGCACCACTGTGCATTGCTTAGCAGGTTCATGAACAATTTATCTCCATTTACATACAACAGAAATTAAAATGAAAGGATGAGCTGTACAGAAGTTGAAAGAACTGACAAGTATTAGCTTTGCCCACTGGATTGGGATTGTGTGAGTCTTTTTGCTCTGTGATCTCACACACAGCCACCTTATTGCTGGAATGAGTTTGTGTGAAATACATGTGTTGCAGTATGACATAAGATATGCGTGCCCCTTCCACCCACCTCCCCCTTTTTCTTTCTCAGGACCATCTGTGAGATCAGTGGCTGTAACTAGTTGCTAGGAGGGGATTTATCAGTGTAGTCCTTGCTAGCACTGTTTTTCCAACACCTGATCTCCTCCAAGCTAACGCGAACCAATAAGTAGGCTTGTCCAGTGTTAGTAAATCTAAAGAAATAAGTTTAGCCTGGCCAAATCTAAATAACTAAGGAAGGTAGAACATGATGCAGTCTTTGGCTACTCCCTCAAGAAGTAGACACATACCTTATTCCTGAAACACTTTTCTACATTGAACTTTGTTGAATCAGCGATCAACTCCCTGCTGGGGGAAGTAGTGTAGACAAACATTTGGGCCACTGGAGCAATATCAGCTTGGACAGGGAGCTGTAGCAAGAAGATCCCATTGGCTAGCAAAAAAGAAAAAAAAAAAAACAGAGAAAAAAGTTAAGATACAGGAAATCTGCTTCTTCAACAGCCAAAAGTCTAGGATGGACTTCAGGCCAAATTTTGTCTTAGCC
The DNA here is from genome assembly GCA_032466535.1 of Forpus xanthops. Lineage (NCBI taxonomy): Eukaryota > Metazoa > Chordata > Aves > Psittaciformes > Psittacidae > Forpus > Forpus xanthops. The sequence goes on from JASSUY010034328.1 coordinate 12,184, forward strand.
TAGATGAAACTCTAGGCCTCCAAGTGGGATGAAGTGGTGCTCACAGACATGTGGAAGTCTCACTGTCTGACTGAAAAGGCCCATTTCAAGTCATGTTTTCCAGTGCATAAGTATGCTGAATTTTGATTCAGCTTCTAAATACAGACCATCAGTCTGTGTCTCCTGAGAGTAGTGGAGCCCCAGAAATGCAGTGTCAGAAGAAAGAGAGCTGACACAGGGGATTAGAGAAAATCTGTGCAAAACCTAAATAAAGGCAGAGAAAAGAAAGCTCAAACTCTTCCCATATTTTAGGGGACATGGAGATGTGAATCCCTACATTTATATGTAAGCAGCCTGTATGCTTGCCGCAGTTGTCCTCCCAGGAAACTGACAATTTGGCAGGGAATAGGAACTCACCATTTTCCTGGTCCAAATCCAGAATGTGGGTGCCTGCTTGCTTAATGATTCCTTTGGCCATCACCTGAATGGAAGGAGAAACCCTGCTGTAACTGAGGTTATACATAAGCCAAACCCTAAAGAGGGGAAACCTGAGAGGAGAGCAGCTGAGCCATGTGAGACCTCACACCCTGCTCAGCTGCTCTCTGCCTCCCTGTAGCACTACCCCAGTGCTCACTGAGGCAGCACTGGGACATCCTTACTCTTCTGCTCCTATCCCAGATCCTACTTCCTGTGGGAGAAGAACATTTGAAGCATGATGGGAAAGTATTACAAGCCTGTTGCCACAAACCACAGTTTTCATTTCCAGTTCCCCTACAACTACCAGTGGCAACCTCACTGTATCACAGGTGCAAGCTTACCAGGTAGTAAAAGACGATTTTCTTTTGCTCCCCTATGGCCTCTTGAGTAAGGACATAGTGCACCCGGACTTCTGTGGAAGTGCCACAGCTTAATGCCTTGGAATTTGGCTCAATTTTGAGGTAGCTATTACTAGGAGAGTAAAAGCGCTTTAGTTGGAGATAGCCATCTTCATAATATGGAACAACCCAGGAATGGTCATAGCAGTAGGGGTGCATTTTATGAGTTGCCTGGAAAAGGAGAAAACACACAGAGATATTCAAACACGGGTGTCAAAATCCATGGCTTCATATTAAAGCTTTGGTATGTTCTGTATTTAAGCAAAAAGGTAGTCTACAGGAAAAAAACAAACAAACAAAACCCCATGAGTTTGGAAAATGCAAGACAGGGAGGTGGTATCCTTAGCAAATTATTGGGAATGAACTCGCCCCCAGGAGGCTGGAGATTGTTTCAAACAAGCTGAATCATACCAGTTGTTTGTATCACCCCAAGGAGCCTTTGCTCTAATACCTTGCCCTCTCTAATATCATGTTGGTTTAAAGAGAAAAGAAACCAACTTTCATTTTTCTTTTCATTATTGGTCCTGGAGAAGGGTTAGTGCTGTTCAGTTCAGAGATTATCAGTGCCAAGCTAACGATGCTACAGAAAAGGAGTAAAAGTTCCCACCTAAGAATTCAAAACTGGAATCGAACAGAAGTTTAGCAGCTGAGAGAGTCCACGCTTTCTTAAAATGTAAAGCTTTTTCTTAAAAATTAAAGCAAGAGGAAGATAATTCCCATGTAGAAGAGTTCTACTTCAGCATTTCATCTGTCTTATATGCCTTTATTTTCTATCTTTCTCACTATACTTTTGAATTCTTGCCTTTTCTTTACCCTGCAAAATTTTGAAAACTTCAAGCACCTGGTGGTAACTTCTGAATATTTTTTAATATTTCTAACCTACGACAAGAGAAATGTAGAGAGAAGAGAAAATATAATTCTGGACAATCTGCCCTATTCCAGGGTGAGATATTACAAAATGTGCATTTTACACACATGCTGCATTTGCCACTAAAAAAAAAGATGCCCAGCAGCACTTATTTTTCTCAGATGAACAAACATTCTACACCAGGGAGAGAATTTCTGTGAATAATTCTTACTCTTTCTCTCTTAATTAAAAAAAAAAAAAGTTAAAAAAAGAGAAAAAAGAAAAAGGAAAAAGAAAAATGAGGAGCGCTTAGAAACTCTGAATGCTAAATTAAACCCTCAGAGATGCAGACTGCCTTAACTGACCACAAAGGATATTAAGGTGAGATAGATACTTGGGAAATCATTTAACTGAAAAGACAGCAAAGCACTCCACTGTTGGAGTTAGACACACCCTTGAAACAGACTTGTCTAGGTAGGGCTGGTGATCCCTTGGAGCAGAATGGATTATCATGATCTTCTGATATTACTTCTAATCCTATATTGCTATTGCCAAGCACAAGTCAAGTACTTACAAGCTAAGCTCAAGTTGACATGGCTTGTTGTACAACTATTTCCACAGCACTGGTGTGATGGTTGGCACAAACAAACAGGAACAAGAAGCTAAGTGCTTTTGCACTGAAGTAGAAACTTCAGAGGCTCTCCCCTTCCTCCCTCCACCACCTCCCCTGACTGCAGGACTTACCCTAATTCCAACAGAATCTAAGTTTAACTTGGAAGTGTTCAGAGTAAACTGTGCCCTGCCCTCTTCATCTGTTGTGTAGTTGCCTTCCTCAGCTCCTTGTAAAGAAATCCTTACAAGTTCATTGGCAATTGGAGCACCAGATCCATCCACTAGTTTCACCTGGAAGAGCAAACACAGTACACTATAGAAGGAGAGGAATGCCTGTCACCTGAGCAGACTGATAGACCACCAAGCTAAGGATGTTGGGGTCATGTCAGACAAGGAAGCCTCCACCGTGCTTTACATGTGCATCACCCATTTCTTTCAGAGAGAACTGAACACTTACTGAATCTTACTTCTTTAGCCCTTTCTTATCTCTACCTCTGGATCAGAGGAGTAGATGCAGACATTGACATGCACTCACACCCTTAGGGCTCCTATTAAACAGGAGACTGGAAAAGCAGAGTTTTACTTGACTGGAAAGCAGAAGCATGTGCACAGAGGGGTAAGCACAATGAGGTCTGTGCTCTCAGCTGCTGCTCCCCACTTTGAAAGCTTGCAGAGAAGAGAGAAGGCCCACAGGGAACAGCAGCACTGTGGTCCAGCATCTTTGCAGAGCGGATGTATCTATCCACAAGTTTCAGTAGCATGATTGTTTGGCACTCATGGCATTTCATTCTCATGGTTTCCCTACCTGCCCAAAGAAGGGGATTCCAGGTTTGTAGTGAGTGTCTGAATTCTCAAAGGTAATTTTGGTAATGGTGGTTGTGATCTCAGAAAAACTTGTTCCAGTCAACTCCACTCCTGCAGGAAAAAAAAAAAAAAAAAAAATAAAACACATTTAAGAATTAATTTTCCTCTGCCTGACCAGAATTACTGGTCCAGGCTCCTTTGCTGGACCAGCAATTATACTGTTGTTCCTGACCTCCAGGTAGGAAAACTTCAGGATTCCAGAAAAGCAAGAGTCTGCTTTTCTTCCTCACTCCTACTTGGCGGTCCCCTCCGCTGGTATCTTGTGGGCTTATCACACAGCTCTTTGATTTAGACGATTCATACCTGTCTCCTCCTCTTTAATCTTAGCCTCCACATGGAGCTTATTCTCATATCCATTTCTCTTGAGCTGGAATAACTTGGTCTTTACCATTTCAGAAATGCAGCCATAGTTGTCTGTCTTCTGGAGAAAAGCAAGCAAGACCATTATAGTCTCATTTATATAATGTTCATCCAACTTAATGAATCCACCACTGTGTTGCTATGAGCTGGAAGTGGAGCCAAATAACCTCACAGGTCATTCCCTCTGTTGTTTTTATCAAAACTCAAAAAGCACATAAATAATGTGGCAAGGAGCATTTTAAAGTACTTTCAAAAACATCAGAGCAAAGAATTTGCAACCTCAAAGATTTTTGTGCATGCATCTGAGGTCTGAAACTGCAAACACTTGATATGGAAGCATAAGAAATTACTCAAGTGTCTTCCACTCAAATGCAACACATCAGGCACATTAGAGTATAGCAGCTACTGAAAATGCACAAGCTGTATGAGTGATACATAAACCAAAGCCTGTGTATGTGTAGAAAGAAGAGGATGAGTAGTAAAACATTTCCAAAGCTTGCCACCTCTCTTTCAGCATTTTCATGCACAGAGTCGGTCTCCACAGAAAAAGGAAGACACGTCTGGAAGAGAGGTTAGCACTGGAGCATTCATATTTTCTTTTAACATAGATAACAATAGCAGTGGAAGAGACAATTGTGGGGACCATAGAGAAGCAGACAGCAAGGACCACAAGAATGTCTTCTGCTTGTTTTCTTATCTTGACATCTTTCCACAATTGCTGTTACCCCAGCTTCTGTCAATTGAACTCGCACTGTTCCACCTGGCCATGCTCCAAACACCATTCAGGTTTGCTCTTGCAGACTTGTCAGTTTGAAGAATGAAGAAAGTGATTTTTTTTTTTTACTGTCTGTATTAACCACTGCTGCTAAACCCATACTCTCTTCATTCTGTAAAACTGCATCACCTTTCCCCTGATTTGTGCTCCTCTTCTGCTTCTAACACCAATTCTGATCCCACTCAATCTCTAGTGTAAGACAACCCCAACACTATTCTCATCACTCATGCCTTTTCTATCTCACTTTCACTTATATTCTGCACTTCATCTGACCCTTTTTTTAACTTCCATCTCTCTTTTTTCTCTATAAGCTTCTTGCCTTTATATGCATCTTTCTAACTACACTGACCTTACCCTTATTTTTACCTTCATTTTTCAACTTGCACCCAATATTCTCTCCTTCTTCAAGCTTCCTTAAAATACACAGCTTCTCTCCCCTTTTCACGCTATGCTTGTACACACTGGAGCAAGCCTCTGCATGGCTACAAGGCATGCTAAATAGCCAGTGTGGCCAGTAGGTGGAAGGAGGTGACTCTGCCCTTATGAGACCCCACTTGGAATACTGTGTGTAATTCTGGTGTCCTCAACATAAGAAGGACATGAAGCTTATGAAGCGAGTCCAAAGGGTGACCAAGGGGCTGGAGCACCTCCCATACAAAGACAGGCTGAGAAAATGGGAGCTGTTCAGCCTGGAGAAGAGAAGCTGTGTGGAGACCTCATAGCAGCCTTCCAGTATCTGAAGGGGGCCTATAAGGATGCTGGAGATGGGCTCTCCATCAAGATTGTAGCAACAGGACAAGGGGTGATGGGTTCAAACTTAAACAGGGGAAATCCAGGTTAGATATAAGGAAAAAGTTCTTAACTGTGAGGGTAATGAAGCACTCACACAGGTTGCCCAGAGAGGTGGTAAATGCTCCATTCCTTGCAGTGTTCAAGGCCATGTTGGACAGAGCCTTGGGTGACATGGTCTAGTGTGAGGCGTCCCTGTCCATGGCAGGGAGTTGGAACTGGATGATGTTAAGGTCCTTTCCAACCTAAACCATCCTATGATTTTATGAAATAAACCATACTTTCTCCTATCTCTCTACCCAACAGAGTAAACATGACTCACCTGTTCAGAGAACTCATCACACACTGCTTTAGCCTCTTCGCCATAACAGGTGGTAGCTGGATGTTTAAACTTACGGCAGATGCGGAAGCTCACTAGGCCAGGAACAGGCTTCCCAAATGTGTATCTACCAGCAAAGAGGATTGAAAGAAAACCAGAGCCTTTAAGAATGTAAGAGGGAGGAAGAAAAATTACTAGCTCACACCCAGTGTAGCCAGAACTCTTCCCTAGAGCTGCCTCCAGGATACAGCAGGGTCATCACAAGCAATGAAAAGCAGAAAAAAATTTGGTACCATTTTTGGATCAAGCTTGGCTACAGGGGCAGGTGCACTGATTACATCCCTGGGAATAACACATAAGACTGCAGAATTCATTTACCTTAACGCTGATTTAGTTGAGAGGACCCCTTATCTTGGAGAACACGTTGCAAGTACCTACCCCACTGCCCCCTTCTGATGAACTGGTTTGTGCACGTATGTGAGCTGGGTCTTCAGCCCAAGCCACAGCTCTTCCTGCAGTATGCGTGAACATTGCTATGTGGAATTGAATGAGGTGGCCCAAAGGTATGAAGGCAGCTGCATCACTTACAGTTTCTCTCAACAATGACAAGCAGAAGCCACAGTTAAAACATCATTCCCAGATAAAATAAACTAGAGTCTTCTTCCCTTGCAATACAGGTGGTGTGAAACCCTCTATGACTCAAAAATATGCTAAAAAACCCTCCCAAAAAAAACTAGAAGAACAACATGTTTCTACATGTTACATACTAAGTGCCCCAACTAATACTTGTTGCCTTTTGTCAAATGGTAGATGTAGCCTGTTTGGTCCTGGGACCCCAAAATGAATTAGAAATATGGTAAAGTACCATACCGCAGTCTCCCAACTGGACTTCCAGCTGCAGCTGAAGAAAAAACTCAAACCAAGAAAGCCTTGAAAGAACAACACTTACAGACCACAAATTGTCACCTTCAGCTTCTCATCAAGAATGGTGATCACCTTGGGCATTTTCACTGTTACTTCAAATTTTGGCAACACTGCAGCAGAACCAAAGGAAAACAGTCTATGTAGTGGGGAGTAATACAGGAACGAGACATGAAGGCTTCTCAAAAGTTAGTCTTACAAATGACCTGAAACCCTTTTGCATCTAAATTGTCAGATTTTAGAGGTTTCTGTCACTTGCACATCTCACTGAAGTCAGTGAAAACCACAGGCAGTCAACCAACCACTGTGCCAGGTAAGACAGGATTATTACACCAGCTTTTAAAATACAGCAGCTTCTCAGATAACACATGGATTATCAGTCCCACAGCAGTTGGATACAGTAAAATAAGAGAATTAAGTCAGTAAAGTTCTCCCACAAACATATACAGCTGGGACTGCAGCCTGGTCTCTGAATTTCCAAAGCATGTCAGTCTTACTAATCTGCAAAACAGGAAGACCCCATAGCTTCCCCAGTGACTTAGCAGAGGGTGAGATCACATCTAAGCCCAGCTGCAGGAGGGGAAGTGTATGGTGACTGTTTTGGGAGAACTAGCAGGCATTCAGGACACTGAACAGCCTTGCAACTTAAAGAGGTCAAAGGACTTCCAGATTTATATTCCAGGACTCATGTCAGCTGCATGAGCAAGATCATGTCAGACCATATAACAAGGAGAGCTGCAGCCTGCTTGCTGGGGTACGAAGCTCTGTTGATTGCAACCATCTGCAGGTGTGCATTAGGACACCGTTTTCTAGCCAAGCAGAAGGAACTGCACAGGGTTGAGAGCACTAGAGAGAGGTTAAGGCACTAAGGCATCATTCAAGCTACAGGCTTAGTTTCTGGGGAGAAAAGGCAAGTCTGAATCTACAGACAGCTCCAGCCTACACCAAAAGGTCAGGACTTTGGGCCTTAGGCAGCGGAAACACAGACTTAACAGCACGACACTTGACAGGGGTGTAGCCAAATGCAGATTTTTAAGGCTATAGCCCTAAATCACCTCTGCAAGGAGATGAGGTTTGTGGCTGACAGCACATTGCTCCTCCTGATGGGAGCTCTGTCCAGGTGAGCAGACAGAAGAGCTGCACTGCATAGCCTGCGGCTTAATGAGGAGTGGATGCAAGTCGCTTAAGTCCTTCAGTATTCACTCCTTAGAAAAGGATGATGCTTGAGAGGGGGAGGACACAGAGACATTCTTCCAGTCATGCTGAACATACTGGTCGGATCTACCACCCTGTTCAACTAAGCTTTCATGCTCCATGGGACTAGCTGTTAGGAACTTGAAACTGAAATGACAGTTACCATACTCTTCCACAGAGAAAGGATGCCGAACTGTCTTCCCAGAGGCCTTCTGTACCACCACTCTGTAGGTCCCTTGAATAGGTTCAGAGGTGAGGCTGAAGAACAGATCAATTAATCCCATGTTTAACTCTGCCTTTGTCCATTGGTACAGACGGTTTTGCTTTGGGTCCTACAGAGAATGTGATCACAAGGAGAATATGAGAACACTGCAAGTCTGCAACCAGAAGGTCCTTTCCAACCCTAACCAGTCTATGATAGTATGATTCTACGATTCAAAGCAGTGAGAGGAGGCCTAGCCCCAGTGTTTTAGGAGGTGGCATGGCAGAAGAGGGGTGGGCTACCAAAATTGTGAGGTGAGCTCAGGGCTGGACAATAGAAGGAGCTGTAAGCTGAGCTCAGAGTACATGTCTGCCACCATAAGAGTTAAAGCTGTGTACATTCAAATTAATGAAATGGACCCGTTTAATACATAAACCAGACAAGAATCATCTTGAAGCTATTGGTCAAGTCATTTTGTCCAGGCTGAGTGCAATAGATGTGAATGCGAATTGAATGTTTATACATACCTCAATATACACCAGCGGAAACTAGAAAAAGAAGAAAGGAAACAGCATATTTAGACAGAGTGCAAGCAACACAGTCAAATGACCAGGGCTATGACCATGTTTCAAGGAACAAGCTGATCACCCAATGGGATAAGGAAAAATGTTCCTGGTATAGAGAAACAAATGATTTTGAGGTACATCAAGAGTGGGGACAATCCCTTGTCTCCATCAGAAAAGTAAACTGACATTACTAACTGTGGATGAAGGGGGCCTACAGAGATTCTGGGGAGGGACTCTTCATTAAGGACTACAGTGATAGGACAAGGGGTAATGGGTTCAAACTTAAACAGGGGAACTTTAGATTGGATATGAGGAAGAAATCCTTTACTGTAAGGGTGGTGAGGCACTGGAATGGGTTGCCCAGGGAAGCTCTGAATGCTCCATCCCTGGCGGTGCTCAAGGCTGGGTTGGACATAGCCTTGGGTGGCATGGTTTAGTGGGAGGTATCCCTGCCCATGCAGGGGGTTTGGAACTAGATGATCTTAAGGTCTTTTCCAACCCTAACTATTCTATGATTCTATGATGCTCTGCAACAGTAATAAGAGCAGGTGTGCACTCTAACAGCCCTGCTCATTGCTGACGTGTTTACACCAGCACCATTCATCAGCAGTTTGTCAGACCTTTCCAAGAATGCAGAGGGCAGCTCTACACAGAAATTTGAACAACAGACCCTGTTAAGATCTGAAGTAACCCAGGAATTACACAATTATCTCAGTGTACTGAGAGGTCTCCCCAGAAGACTCTTTCCTCCCTTTCCCTGCACAGATCACTTAATGCCAAATAACTGGAGAAAAGGAAGTATTATCCTTACCGTCTCATTCAAGGGACGGAAGTCTTTATCCAGAGAAACAATTCTGAACAGGACTGATGGAGAAAGGCAGACAGTGAGGTTCCACAGTGCAGTTGCCAACCATACAGCATCAGTTGCAAAAACAAATGGTACAACAGAGAACAGAGCTGTTCTCTTCTGAAGAAAGCTAAGACATACTAGAAAGTTACTCATGTAAGAAATTAATAAGAGGATGTGAAGAGCAAGTCTAAGGCTGTGTGAACATCTTACTGATCATGGACTATAATCTCATTAATTAGGACCAAAATGAAATTTAAGTTGCCTTTGTCTACTTTGCAAAGACATATTTTAACAGTGGAATTCACATAGGTCTTCTAATTTTGTTATAACTTGACTGACGTTTTAGGAAAGATGAATGCAAGTAAATTATTTCAGCACTTGGCTGCAAGTTTGTGTTGGCTCTGGATGGAGAACTCAGTGCCTCTTTTAGGACATTCATTTCTGTCCAGGACAAATTTTGGAGATCAGTGGCCCAGAAGAAATAAATTGCTTACATAGTTTTCTTCACTTAAGCATTAAAAATATAAGCCTTAGCCATGTGATTGCCATTCTGACCCCCACTGAAAGCAGTAGACATTTGGCCAGCACAATCCAATATTTTTAACACAAATTTTTGTTTCAAATACAAATATCCAGCCTTTCCCTGGTACCTGTCTGTCCAGGCTTGTAGACGGGTTTGTCTGTCTGTATGAAGACCAAGCTCTCATAATTCTTGACCAACACTGATTTGCGGCTCCTGAACTGCAGTGTTGCGCCCTTCACTGTTACAGTGAGAAAAGCGACTGATGACCAGCTATTTGATTTTGGAAGCTGGAGGGAAAGAAGGTAACTATGTTACAGACCACCTTTAAAGACTGAAACTGGTCTTCATGACAGATCTAATATAATCCTGATGGGCACAGCACAGAGGTGAGGGGAACTATAATCATCAGGAACAAGACTGATCTTTACTTGTCCCATATCCTTACTCATTCCTACTTCTGTGAAGTGATTGTGCAAGGATTATGCAGCAAAAGAACTCCCAGATCTGCTGCCCAATATTAAGAAACTCTTACTGCCCTAATCAAAACCGTTCTACCCTTTTCTTTTTGACATTCACAGCGGCAATGGAATAATCCCTAGTCTCTTTCAGATAATGCCCCTAGTCCTTACAGAACATTTCCCTTTTCAAACCAGACATGCCAGATTTCTCTGCATCTCTCTTCAACTGACAGTGTTCAGTCTTCAGCCTGTATCTGAAACAGGCACCAAGTTCTGTATCCTGCAGACCAGTTCTTCAGCCTTCAGGCTAAAGATGTAATCTATGCTCTGAGCCAGATGACCAACTTTCCTAGTTGTCCTAGTTGTTATAGTCCCTAGGGCTACCAGTTATATTAAGCGATGAATTTCCTGATTCCCTTTCTTTTTTAGACACAGGCAATCACAGCAATATGTTCTTACATTATTTCAGTATACATATCCACAAGAAAAAAAAAAATATCTGAGATCCAAAAGCTTTACTGCAATTTGATAATCTGTGGCTGTTGCTGGATGATGTGGAGAGCCATTTGAAGAAGCTGTTCACAACTTCTTTCTCCTGGCCTCCCATCCTCCTGTTCTAGAGAATGGCTGTCTTTCCAGGATTTGGCATTTCCCAATCAGGAGCATGTTAAAGAGATCTCAGCAGTGAGAGGGTGTTGAGAATGGACATGAACATGGACAAGAGGGAAGCAAATACTTACATAGTGTTACTCTGGTCTTTGCCCTTACAGTTTACCTTTGGCAAAAGGGACCATCCAATGAGGATGAGATACTCACAGAGAAAGGGATGCAGGTGAATACATCCTTCTCTGACACTACGTCATCAATCAAGCTCTTGTTTTCCCCTTGATACTCGAGTGTGGTACTCAGAGTCACAGACTCATTCAGGTGGGTCAGCTGAACACAGACTTTCTCAGGAGAGTCAGTGTGGATCAGAAAGGGCAGTAACACCATATACTGCCTAGGAACAGAGGAGAAGGATAGGTCAGAAGAAACAGGAACAGGCAAAAATTGCTATATAGATAGAACAAATAAACCAACCTGATTACTACAGTCTTCAATGTACAGGGAGTAAGGCGCATTTTGTAGGAGTGTAACAAGATTTCCAGCATGTATGTAAGGAAAGGAAAAGCAGAAGGCCAGTCCTCAATGCAAATGTTTGGAAGGGATGTGTTTTTTCCAGGTTCTGGCATAATAGCAGCATTTCCTCCAAGGACCCTGAATAATGCCAGTGTGGAAAAGCCAACTGCCACCTTTGCTAGACACCATTAGTAGGATCCAGGAGCCACATGACTTGCACTACCCAGTGAAGAAACACCATTGAGTACACACTGCAAACTGCAGATTTACTCTCATTCCTCTCAGAGACCCAGAACTGTCATAGTGGTGCCAGACCTTAAGCAAAACAACGGAAGCATGCTTCAGGTTTCCAGGGAAGGAAGCCCCTCTGTCTCAGCCCAGGCAGGGGGACCCTGCTCAGACCCATACACCTCCCTCTCAGCAGAGGAACTTGCCAGTATTATCTTGGTGCCCAGACCTGCATCTGGGAATCAAACCTGATTCACCTAATGGCAATAGTGCTTCCTTTTGGGTGGGCAAGGACTGGCCTCTGATGGCCCGTGGGCAGCAAGTAGCTGGGAGAAGAGCTCAACACCTCAGCAGTAAGATAGGGCATTACTTCTAGTGGTAGGGGAGGCTCCGACACCTTCATTTAGATCATATGCTTATCCTGCATTTGATGAAAACACTGCAGCACAGTCTTGCTGCGCTGGGAGGAAAAGACATTGCTAAAAAGCCAGAAAAGAAGGTTCCTGGGAAATCAGGATCCCCTCATGGGCTGCTCCTGCCACACAGGTACATGCATGCACACAACACACTCCCTTCACATGCAAACAGAGAGAAAGGGGTTGAAGAAGGGATGCAGCACAATATACCCTCACAGACTTCAACACTCACAGTATTACAGTGCCGCATAACTATGGGTGAGAAGGGAATTTTTATTCCATTGGCTGAGCTGAAAAATGTGAATTAAAAAATAAAGCCATTTCTGGTCAGACCAGATCTGTTATTACCAATCAAAAAAGCACTCCCATCTCCTGGGCATTCAACCTAGGAGAGAAGAGTCAACCCAAAATGAAACCTTTCAATGTCTTTTCAAAAAAATCCTGTCTCTGAGAATGTGTAAACAGTTATAACAAGTTGCCTTTCAAAAGAACCAATTTTGTTCAGAAAATTTTGTTGGAATCCTGTCAATCCATCAGCTCGTTGCAGCTGCAAGAGGTATTCCATAGACCTTTTCCTCTATTTTTCCCTTTTTGTTTTCTAAAGTTTTACTGATATCTCATTTTCACAGACTGCTTTGGGTCCCCCTGAAGCAGTAGAGCTGCTGTTTGCAAAAGTCACTTTACCCAGCCCTGGTGTCTTTATTCCTGGGTGAAGGAAATTAAGATGATAAGAGACAAAGCAACAGACACAGGAATACAACCCAAGCCTCCTGCCTGCCCAGAGACCCCCCCTGCACATGTGTAGCTTACGGCTCTGTGGCAAGCGAGGCATCTTCAGGAAGGAAGAAGAGGAAAAGGAGGAAGACACTTGGTTTGATGAGTAGCCCGTCTCTCCCCATGGTACAGAGCAGGTTGTGGTGAGTCAAGCAGACAGCCAGCCTGCTCCAGTGCTGCCTGTAGTCCCTCTGCTCTCTGAGTCAACCCCTTTATACTCTCCTCTGCAAACAGCCCACGAGCTAGAGGAGATAAGGGCTGGGGGCCAGGGCCCATCCGGAAATGGGAAGAGGCAGCAACAAGGAGGAGCTGGAACCAGCAGCTTTGAGTCTGGGCTGGCAGCCAGGTGCTGGGGGAGAGGGAGGGGAGCTGCTCAGCAAGCTGGAGCTGTCTCTTGTTTGGGGCAGGGCAGCTGGCAAAGAGGAGGAAAGGCTGTAGCCAAAAAACAAGAAGGGCTAACAGCAGAGTATAAGGGGGAGACCTCCATTTCTGGCAGGACTCCCTGTATGGAGCTAGACACAGCACTGGTTATGGAAGCTGCTGGAGGAGCTCTTCAAACTGGGAGCAGGAGGCTGAGCTAGGGTTTGGGAAAGAAGCACGGTGTGCCTAACCCCCACTTCCAGGCAAGATCTGAACACAGAGAATGCAAACACTGAAAACCTTCCCCCTCCACCCAATGTGCGCCCTTGTGCTCTCCATTCCTGATCCCACCAGCGCTAATGCCAGGAAAACAGCACCAGAGAGTTTCTGGACAATCAGGTTGTCTAAGATAATCTGGCCTTCACCCGGACAGAAACAGGGACAGTGACATGATGGAAGCTGCCAAAAGTTCAACCCATTAACAGCACGTAACATATTAACCAGCTCCCCACAGCAGCAGCTACCCTCACACAGCAAAACAGACGTGGCCTGTGTCTTGCTTTCCTCGTACTGGTTCTTGTTCCAGGACAAATTATTGGCACATCTCATTCAAAGTATTGCTGTTTGGTGGAGTCCTTATCAGTTTCATCGCGTAGAAATCCACATAATGCACTATGATGGGCAATGCTGTATCATAGGGGGAAATTTCTTTTTGACCACTGTCTTTACTGTCTTTATCTTAGTCTGTAGCATAAGGATCAACAGTTCTGGTAATTACTACCTTTGCAAAAGTGGCAGTAGAATACCTGTCTTACTTATAGTTCTAACACAAACTCCGAAGAATAGAGGTCTATGTTAGAGGATGTAAAGCATAAATTTCAGATTACAAATTATGCAGAATGAAATTATTATGTCTGTACCTTCCTCTCTTCTACTACTATTACTGTCTTCATCAGAGGTTTGGTAAGGTCAGGAATTTTGGAGTTAAGAAATCCAAGTGCAATCTGATACCAAACCTTCATTGCAGACCTCCTTCTGCCCTGCTGTGACCTACATGGGAAAGCGGAGGATCATAGTGCATGTCCTTGGGGACTGCATAAAAGACAGCCCAGGCTTATACTTTACCTTCTTCATCAGATGCCTAAAGGTTGCTCTGCCTGCCCAAAATAAATTTAACCCAGGAAGATCTGCCTTGCCCACAGAGAAGAGGATTTGTACATGGGGTGGTCAAAGTGCTTTTGAAGATGATACTTTACATTGGTTTGAATGGGTTGTGAGCCAGTCCCATCAAACACAAACCTTTTGGGAAGGAGATGCAGAACTGACATTGCAGAAGAAAAGAGGGCTACCCTCTTTTGCAAATAGCCAAACAGCCCACACCACTTCCCAGTCAGCTCCTGATTATTAAGACCTTGGTCAAAAATGTGTTATGTAGCCAAAAACTGAATTTTCAATCGAGAGGGGAAAGATTTTAAAGGCTTGAGAATCCCAGCGGGTGCCCAGATACTGAACTGACACAAGTTGCTTGGCCTCCCCCATTTCCAATAGCAACCTGGGGCCCCAGCAGCCTCATTTCAAGGGTCTCTGTATGGTCCATGTGATTCAGCTTGTAGGAGGCGGCACAGACAAGACAGCGGCAATGAATTTTCCCTCTCCTACCATTTCTATCTGCCAAAGATATTTGTTCAACTGCTTTTCATGTAAATGAATATATTTGCTTCAGATCCCTTTAGTACTGCAAAAACTTGAACCCAGAGAAGCACCACGTACATCATTGAAATAAAAACTGCAGCTGAAAATCCTTTCCCTTCGAAGAACAGCCAATTTTTGAGACAACCTCATGTATTTACTTACTTCACATTTCTGGGCATCTCTTTGGGATGCAATTGAGAGATCATGTTTGAAGAGCTAAAAATTAAAAGTCTAGTATGCACTACACTGTGAAATCCTAGGAGAGGCAAAATTTTTGCACTATTCAGTAGGCAAGCTCAGAGACATGGTTACCTCACTTATGCAGATCATGGCAACACGAGAAGCTGCTACTTCAGTGGGGTTTTCTGGTAAAGTCACTTCTAGGTTTCCTTCTGTAGATGCTACCACCATTTTGAAAAAGCAGGCAGTTTCCAGCAATATTTCAGAGGGCCTGGCCACTTTCTAGGAGTCAAGGACAATATCCTTTTTTGATAGTTGAGTGGTCTAGAGGAGGCCACGAGGATGATCATGGGACTATAGCACCTCTTGTATGAAGACAGGCTGAGAAAGTTGAGGCTGTTCAGCCTGGAGAAGAGAAGCCGCATGCAGACCTCATAGCTTCCTTCCAGTATCTAAAGGGGGCCTACAAGGATGCTGAAGATGGACTCTTCATCAGGGACTGTCATGACAGGACAAGGGGTGATGCATTTAAACTGGAACAGGGAAAGTTCAGGTTAGATATAAGGAAGTTCTTCACTGTAAGGGTGCTTGGGTTCAGCTGTAGCAGTCATTTTTGTACTTCTTAGTAGCTGGTGCAGAGCTGTGTTTTCGATTTTAGTCTGAGATCAACACTGATAACACACTGATGTTTTTAGTTGTTCCTATGTAATGCTTACCCTGATCAAGGACTTTTCAGTCTTATGCTCTATTGATGAGGAGGGGCACAAGAAGCTGGGAGGAAGCACAGGAAGGATACCTGACTCAAAGGAGCTAAGGCAGTATTCCATACCACAGCGTGTCATGCCTAGTATAAAGACTTGGAAGGCACAGATCACTGCTTGGGTTGGCGGGTGGTGAGCAATCATACTGTGAATCATTTGCGCTTATTGTTTTCTTTTTCTTCTCCCCTTTTAGTTTTATATTCTCTCCCCTTGTTATTTCCCTTATCATTATCAGCGGTAGTAGTTTTTTACTGTATCTTTGTGATGGGTTCAGCAGCAGCAGTCATTTTTTTCATAGCAGCTCGTGCAGTGCTGTGTTGTTGATTTTCAGCTCGGGAACAGTGCTGATAACATCAGTGTTTATAGTTATGGCTTAGAATGTTTAGGCTGGCCAAGGACTTTCTGAGCCTCATGGTCTGCCAGGGAGGAGAGGAAGCTGGGAGGAAGCCAGGAAGAAGCCAGGAGGAAGCAGAGACAGAGCACCTGACCCAAACTGACCAAAGAGGTATTCCATACCACAGCACATCATGCCCAGGATG
>JASSUY010034329.1:0-57385 GCA_032466535.1 Forpus xanthops
GCCATTGAGCACAACTCTTTGCGTGAGGCCATCCAGCCAGTTCTTTATCCACCGAGTGGTCCACCTATCAAATTGATGAATCTCCAACTTAGACACAAGGATGTCATGTGAAACAGTGTCAAACGCTTTGCACAAGTCCAGATAGATGGCATCGACTGCTCTACCCCTGTCCATCAGTTCTGTAGCCCCATCATAGAAGGCCACCAGATTGGTCAGGCAGGATTAATATATAGACTGTAGTGTACAACTGTGTAGTTTTCCTGTCAGTTTTCAGGACAGCTTTTGGTCATTTCTTAGGAGTGCTATGCCCTCCTGCTTGATAATGCTTTGATTCTTGCTCTTAACCTTCTTTTTCACTGTCAGTGATTTGAGTATAGTTTTGACACTGTTAACAGTTCTCCCAGAACAAAAACTTTCCCATTATTTGCTTTGCATTCTGAGTTCTAACTTGCTTTTCTTTCTTTTGTGGTGCTGGCTTTGCGTCTTCTCATAATCTTCAGAATCATCAAGTTAGATGCATGTGATTGTCAAATGGTCAAGGGTTTTCTGACTTAGCCTGGCACACTGACCAACAGTGTTTTACAATGTGAACTCTTCAGATAATGTCTTTCTGTGCTTTTATACAGTCCTTACACAAGGGAAATCTAATCTTCATGTCTAATTTACTCTGTTGTTATTGTACTTGCTTATCTCCTCATTTCTTTTACTTTATTTAGGTACTTCTTTTTGAAGAGTTTGTCTCTACCTTTTTCCCCCTTTTCTCTGTTAAATGTGGAATTACTTTTTGTAAATATCACTTGCTTACTTATACTTCTTTAACTTATTCCTGGTAGATAGGACACTTATGAAATATCTGACATTTTTGTTTTTGCTGTCAATTACTTTAAAGTCTGAAGTCCTATGCAAGCAAGTTTTGCCAGCTGTTACCAATCACTAGACCTTATTCCTATTGCAGTTTTTATTTCAAGGAAAATATGTTTGATCTTCCTTGCCTTGCACTCCCAGTATTCCCTGTCTGTAAATCATGTTAGTCTGTTATCTTTGCCACTGCTGGGATCCAGTTACTCCCGAACCTCAGTGGAATCATTCACAATGATTCCTGACTTTTTCTCTGAAAGTTTCCCATCACCACAGAGAGTCAGAATGCTCAGGCCTTTTCCATATTCTGAGAAGAAATACTATCTTTGTCCCATGTCTTGTGACATATACTGATTTTTCTCTTTGCTTTGGTCAAAGCTGCATTTATAAAGAATACTTAATATCTTCTGAATTCTCTTTTTGCTTGGGTGAAATGAAATCACCACACTTGTTTTCGTGTCTTCTGAGGAATAGATGGGAATACGCATGTAAAGGCCTGACAACACTGTCTTCTTTTACTGTCTGAAGATTAGTAATTACAATTTCAACCACATTCCTTGATTTGTATGTACTTCATTTAAGTCATCTGCAGAACAACTGTGATACTGAGTTTGTCTCTTCAGGTGTGTGCGAAACTTAACTGAATTTTGTAAAGTGTTCTGAGAGACATTGAAATGCAAAGTGTTATTTGCTTGTCCTGGGTCACCTTCCTTTTTATGTTGCTTTTGCAGTTCTGGATTGTGGTTTGGGGCATTCAACACTGCCTTCTCCCTAGTTTTGGGATGCTTTTAACTCTTTTCACCCATATTTTGTCAGTGTATATAACCAGATTTAGTGTAATGAGCTCTCCAGAAAAATCAAATGCACTTCCAATCTTAAAGCAACAACAGATATCTTTATAAAATTTACTCATACCTGGAGTATATGTATGTTGTGGACATTTGGGTGTTTACTTTGCCTTCATTACTATGTTTTCTGTAAAACCTATAAGCTTTAATTCTGTACATTAGAAGAAAGAAAAGAAAAACCAACAGTGTGAAGGATTCTGGCAGGCTGGGAACCGAGGGATTCCAAGAACTGGGAATACACAACTGGGATGTATGATCTTGACTGAATCTTTTGTAGTATTGTAGCCTTCTGTGTCTGCTACACTTGAATATTTAAAATATTCTTCTCTATGTGGCACCATAGAATCATAGAATAGTTAGGGTTGGAAAGGACTTTAAGATCACCTAGTTCAAGCCCCCCTGCCATGGACAGGGACACCTCCCACTAAACCATGCCACCCAAGGCTCTGTCCAACCTGGTCTTGGTACTGCCAGCGATGGAACATTCACAACTTCCCTGGGCAACCCATTCCAAAGCCTCACCACCCATAGAGTAAAGATTTTCTTCCTTAGATCCAATCTAAACTTTCCCTGTTTAAGTTTGAACCCATTACCCCTTGTCCTGTCACTACAGTCCCTAATGAAGAGTCCCTCCCCAGCATCCGTATAGGCCCTCTTTAGATACTGGAAGGTTACTATGAGGTCTCCATGACAAGTTTTAATCCTTTGGTGGATATTGGTTACTTTAGCCCAGCTATTTTCATTTAATTCATTTCATCTTCAGTCAGTAGTGAAGCGGCTTTATGTTTTGCAAATTGCTGGATACAAATCCTAAGTGCTTCATCTCTTCTGCAGGTGCTATTCTTTGGATTTGGTTGGCTATTCTTCATGCGTAAGCTCTTCAAGGATTATGAGGTGAGAAGGGACCTTTCATTACAACTCCATATCTTAAAAATTATTCCCAATTGTAGAAATAATTTTAAAACTGCGTTTGGCCCTTCTAGTTTTTAACCACTCTTATCTTATTTGTAAGTATCTCTACAGTTACTTTCATTTTACTTCCCATTTGTGCTTCTATTTGAAAGACTTCTCAATATCTGAGGAAACGAATTCTTCTGAGGCCAATGGAAGTTTCCATATTGGCTACTTTTAAATAAAAATAAGAAATACAGAGGAGGTGCATTGGTGATAAGAAACTTTTGCTTTTTGTTTGAGTAAGCCTGCCTTATGTAATTGTAGACATTTTGAGACAAAATCAATTTCAGTGGTAACTTTAAACTCAGTGAGGTGTGTTCATTGTGTCTAAATTGCTTTTGAGAATTAGATGGGATAAAACTGCTGTGTTCTCATATCTCTAGAGGTTTATGAGAAAATATACTCTAGGTTAGAGATGGTTGAAGTGTGAACTAAGTTCAGACCCAAAAAATTTTTCTACTGTGGATCTTAAAGTCTAAGGTTAAGATCAAAGAGCTCTGTTAGTAGGGGTCTCTCAAGTTGATATGGAGCATTGCATGCTTGACATCCCTTCTGTGTAAAGCATCTCTGTTAAATGTGCCGATAACTGCAGTCAGGACAGTTAATAGTGCATAACCAAGCAGCTTAGGAGTTTGCCTTCTGTTTCCAATAGGCTGTTGGTTACTTCTTATTTACATAAAGAGCAAGGTGCCTTGAAACAAGAGACCCAGTTGTGTACCATTGTACTTTGTGATTTGTTTTTGTTACCCGTGGGATATCAGAATGCCATTCGCTCAGTGGAAATATCTGATGTCTCTGGCTTGTTTTCTCCATTGCAGGTGCGACAGTATGTGGTCCAGGTGATATTCTCTGTGACTTTTGCCTTCTCTTGTACCATGTTTGAACTCATCATCTTTGAGATTTTGGGAGTCTTGAACAGCAGGTGAGTCTGTGAGCTCACTGAAGAACTAGCCTGCCTTGTGTTCTGCAGTATCTTCTGTCCAACTTCTAAATTACTGGATTAGTCTTGAATTGGAGAAATCATATGAGAAAATCATCAACAACTCAGTGAAGATGTTTGAGCCACATCATTTGTTTATTTGACAGAACATGAGACTAGGAGCCATAAGCTTCTGATTTTCCATGCAACTGCTTTTAGTGTGGTCTAGGTCTCTGGGGCAAGGCTTTAGTCTTTGACATTTTCAGTTTGTGAAGTTAAAAGAAACAGTTTTTTTTTTAATGGGAATACTGTAAAGCTTCAGATCATGCTGAAGAGCCTTTTTCAGAAGTTAAGAACGATAGAAACTATGAGCAACTAGTTTTTTTTTGTGGTGGTCTGAACAGTGAATAAGATGTGAAGCTAATTGTGGAGTGAAAACTACTGTAATAATATGGTATTTGTGAATCAAAGGCACATCCTCCCTTGACATAGGGTGGGGATTTTTACATAAAGGGATGCTAAAAACTGTCTACTTCAGAAGTCAGTAGAAAAGAGAAGATAGGACAGTAACATGTAGAGGCTAACTAGGTTTCCTATTTATTCTCATATTAGTATAAGAGAGTAGTCAAAGGAGTTGAAAGGCAAGAATTGCAAAACAGATTAAATGGTAATGTTAGTTCTGACTGTATTATTTATCTGTAGAGCTTTCAGCCACATAAGGAGAATGCTTTTATGAGTTTCAGTAAAGGGCTGGACATCTTTATAGACAAAATGTTTGCCTCTGAACTGGCTAGGAAAAAGTGACAAGGATCATCATAATTTGCCCTTCCCTGAGGCATAAAGAGATTATGAATTAATACTGGGAACAGGACATGTATTTTTCTATTAAATGTAAGTGAATAGTTAGTTCAGCCAAGATGAATACCATCTGCATTTGACTAGTCTGCTTTGCTCAGAGGAGGATAGATCATTTTCATATACGTGTGTATTTTTAAACTTTTGCTTTGCAATGTCTTGCACCTGAAACAGCTCACTCTGGAGTGAAACTTGTTGAATTATGAACATTAAATATTTGAATCTTTTCAATTTGAGTTAGCCCTTTTTTGACTAAACCACTCATTACAGAATTACTTACTGCTCATGCTTAGTTTTGATTTACTGTTCAACTGGATGGGTGGTAAAATGAATGAATCGTGCTGCAGCTGGCATTAGTCACTGTAGAAAATACAGTGTTGGATAAAATAGCCCAGTGTGGTTTTCTGGGTAGCTGTTAATTTTGAAATGCACACTCTTGAGCTCTGTACTGAAAAAAACCCTAACAAAACAAACAAAACAAACACCCTCTGTCCCTCCAAACAGCAAACAAAATCCAGAATATTCTATATGCTGGGCCTATACTGTCCAATGCTTGGTGTAGTTGAAAGGATTGCACTGAAAGGCACTTGTCTTTGAGAAATTTGCTGTATTATGGTAGCATGCTAATCAGTATTTTGGCTTTATTTTAGCTCTCGATACTTTCACTGGAAGCTGAACCTGTGTGTCATTTTGCTCATCCTAGTGTTCATGGTGCCCTTCTACATTGGTTACTTTATTGTGAGCAATATCAGATTATGTGAGTACCTGTTTTATGGCATTGGGTCTGCTAACATGAGACTAAACATACAAATGAGAAATAACTTTTCTGAGAGACATGTGTTGCTCACTATCTCCATACCTCAATCCTTCGTTTGTTTTTGTTCTGGCTAAATAACTTCTCTTTGGAATGCAGTGCTTTAGCATGGACTGTTAAGCAGTTACAAGATACACTTGCTGGGGTCAAGTAAGGTATCTTTTTATTGGTTTCAACAGAATTGAGCACTATAGAGTAATGTTACTGGAATTTGTTCCTTTACAATTTTAAGCTTACAGCCAAACTCTGGAACCCTTGGCAAGACTGTGTTGTTCTCCTGGGGGGTAAAAGAAATGAGGCAGAAAAGCTCAGTAAGTCACTCTTGAGGCAGAAAAGCTTAATAAGTTACTTTTGATTTCTTTGCTTACTGCTACCTGGATAAAGCCTCTTCCATGCACTAATGGGTACTTACAAGCTACTGATATTTATTGCTCTTTTGTATTAAGCATATGCGTGTTGGTAGAGAGTATTAAATGTATATAGTTTTGGCATGAAGTTGTCAAGCTTCATATTCAGGGTCACACAAGAAAGACAAAACTAAGCAATCCCCTGTTTATGGTGCAGACTTCTTCATATGTCTGTGGGGAAAAGCCAAAGTGGTGTGTGGCTACATCAGCACTTTCAGACTGGTCTCTCAAATAGCTTATCCTGTAGGAAGGGGCAGGGTGCATACTGCTAACTGTAGCTCTGTCATTTTTGACAACCTGTACTCAAACCAGCCTTTGGACCAATGTAGAAATTTTTCAAGCTAGAAAAAGCTGTAAAGAAAGAATGTCTTTAAAATACTGGTTTTTATCTCTCCTTAGTGCACAGACAGAAACTGCTTTTTGCATGTGTTCTGTGGTTGACATTCATGTATTTCTTTTGGAAGTTGGGGGATCCATTTCCTATCCTCAGTCCAAAACATGGTGAGTTTCATATTCTTCCTGAATTCTTTATTATCTCAGTTTAATCTTGGAAATATTTTTTTCAGCTGTACATGTTGGACTGTAGAAAGTTCTGCAACTGGGGGGTGTGCTCCTCTTTGAAATGTACAATCTGAAGGTTGTCAAACTGACAGAAGTGGTTGGATACATCTGAGTTATTTGCATTAGTTTTCTTCCAGTACCACAGGAAAAGTTTAAGGAACTGAATGAGTCTTTGCTGAACCTAGACTATGTAAGAGTACAGCATGCTTTTTGAGGACACAAAAATTCCATCTCCCCCAAAAGTTGTTCACAGTCTTTGTTCACTTGTTTCTTTTCCTGTGGAGGCTAAAAATAATTTATTTAAGAAATGAATTGACAACCACTCCTTCAGCTGACTTTCTTCAATCAGAATATTATTTCTTGTGACTGAAGTCAGATCAGTTTAGCGTAGATGGCTGTCCAGTTGAGAAAACATGGCAGGGTGCCTAAACACCAGGGCTTCATATACTATAGCTAGTAATATGTCTGGCAGTGCATGCTAGCTTTGGTACAGCTTTGTGCACCTGAGCCTGTGCAGTTGCATGGTAGTAGAATGTGAGTTAATGGGTCCTGCTGGATGCTAAAGGTATTTATGTGCAGTTAGCTTGGGTATCTCTATGTTGCAGTCATGGAACCAAGAGTATTTATAGTGTGAAGATACTGTGTTCACTTGGGTTCGCTTAGGTGCAACAGTTTGTTAACCTGTGCCTATCTATACTGAATCCTTCAGGCTCTTAAGTGTACTGAAGGACTATAACACTACAGAACCAGACTATTTACCACCTGGGATTCCCTGTGTAAATGATGTTGCCCTTATCTCCTGCACTGGAAAAATGTTTGTACATTGTTCTCAATGGGTGAGGTTCAGTCAGTGTCACTCAAATAGGTGATATATATCTGTCTGTATGCATAAGGGTCAGCTTAGTCTTTCTGTTCTCTAGGAAGCTACTTTACTCTGTACTAATCTGTAAGAGAAAAATTGAAGGATACCAACTGCAACAGGGTCTGCACACCCTTTTATCTCTGATCTTAAAACTACCCCAAGAGAAAGCGTGTTTCTGCTTTTTGTAATTGTGCCGTTTGCCGCTGAAATGCAGCAGCTAGAACACAGTGCAGATGCTTCTGCTCACAGTTTCATTGGCAACAAAAATGCATACCCCCTTTGGGTAGCAGAAGGTGCTTGGGTTGGCAGAATATAATAACCCAGTGGGAACTTAGTGGTGGGGCTCAGGTAATCCTCTTCAAACCATTGAAAAGGTTCTGTGAAGCTGTGTAACAACTGCAGGCTTGCAGAACTGGTAGTGGGGTGTTTTCTTCTTTTAACTTCTGCTTTACAGGGTGATACCTTCACTTAGCAGTTGTACAGTGCCTTATGTACCAGGTACAGACATAAGGTAGAGTGCAGGATTCTATTTTGTTTTTTTCCCCCTGCTCTCCTCCATGTATGGACAAGGCTGTTGCAGGGCTTTATCATATGGCAGTGACCCAATTCAGAAAGGTAGGATCCTATTGTGAAGGGAGGCTGTACCTAATGAACACCTCACACTGCAGTACATTAACCTGTAGTGTCTTTGTTGCTGTGTCCCCCCACTCACCTGCATCTGGTCGTGTGTTGCAGCTGGGGAATTGTGGGGACTAGTGGGACCCTTTCAAGTACCAGCAGTGGCACCCTGTGTCACAGGGTGTCTTGCCTGGGGATGGTGAAGGCCAGTGTGATGCAGCTTGGAAATGAGCCATCAGAGGCTCTAAGGAGCCCTGGTTGGTCTGCAGCACATTCAATAGACCTGAGTTTGGGAGCTTGTAGTAGGAGAAAGGTTATGCTTTACTCAGTTTCATACCAGTATTCTAAATTAACTGATCACAAGAGTAGGGTTGCTGTGAGTTTTAGTGGGAAGCATTGCTTTAACCAGTGGAATGTCATGTCACTTTGAAGACACCTCTGTTTTAACTGTTGCTGTCTGACAGCCTGTGGGGCAAAAGGCCAGTGTATTGTAGCACATTCTGTAGCTCGTGTAAATCTCTATGCAGCTGCACATGACTGGATGTCTCAGTCTCCTTTTGTGAAGTTTTTTTGCCTTGTTTTCATCATTTATTCCCCTTCTCTGAAGCATGAAATGTGGCTTGGCTCTTCGCCATCTCAGCTTTGCAGTCATGTAAGCTCCAAATGTGCTGTGTGTGGCAGCTGCTCTATAACTAGCTCCCTAAAAAGTGAGTGTTGTTTAGTAGCACATGGCACTGTATCTTGAGAAGACAGGTTGAGCTCTGTGTTTGATAGCTGAGGAGAATAAATGTAACTTCAGTGCTTGGTTTTTGTTACAATGTAGGCTTAATGGTCATGCTGTATTATATGACTGTGCTTTAGAGTCGGGCTGGTGCTCAGGTGGAACGCCTTTTTGGTTTTCACCTCAGCAACCTGTGTGTGTGTTCACAGGATGAGTGTAAGCAGCCAGAAGCAGCATAAACTTCTCATGCTGTAGTCATAGAATCATACAACGTTTAGGATTGGAAAGGACCTTATGATCATCCAGTTCCAACCCCCTGCCATGGGCAGGGATGCCTCACCCTAGACCATGTCACCCATGGCTCTGTCCAGCCTGGCTTTGAACACTGTTCTACAAACACAAATTATGTCTGATCTGAAGGGGTTGCTTCTAATGACAGTTGACAGGATAGGGCTCTGTGGTTCAGACATTTTTGGGCTAGTTTGCCAGGACTAGCAGGTTTGGTAACTCTAATCCTGGTTATTGCAGAAGTGGCTTTGTGGAAGATGCTTTCTTTATAGTGTCTGGTGGATGATCCATGTTCCCACCTCAGCAAAGTGCAGTCACTGTTTTATTAATTTAGATGCAAAATACTTAGTCCTCTCCAGATCTGTCTTAGGTTTCTTCATAGGTAGTTTCCCATCCCTGTTTCTAAGTATTATAATGTGCTTTCTCAGGGAGATTTTCTGCCTCTCTTTTCATAGTCCCTGTCTTTACTTCATGTTACCTTTGATCGTTGCAGTGGAAAGGCAGTTGGATTCATTAAGCAGCTCCATATGTGTGTTAGGTTGTGAAGGCACCTAGTGTGAAACAGAGTAAAGGGAGCAAGGTCACTAATGCCATGTTTTTCGTTTCTCAGGAATCCTGTCTATAGAACAGCTCATCAGCCGTGTGGGTGTGATTGGGGTGACACTCATGGCTTTGCTGTCAGGATTTGGGGCTGTCAACTGTCCATACACTTACATGTCCTACTTTCTCAGGTAACTGTGGCCTTAGGAAATATTTTGTCCACCTTTTTGAGATTATTATTCTTCTTTCCCCCTGGCATTGATTCAAGCTTTTTCATAACTTTGTTTTCTGAATCTAGCTCTTGTCATGTCTGCGTTCTAGAACCATTTCCATTGGTGAAGCATATTCTTATACAGGCTTCTCTCTTTGTTTCATGGACATGTGCTGATTTCCTCTAAAATGGGATAGCAGATCTAATGCGGGGGGTCTTTGTTTTGCAGGAACGTGACAGAAGCTGATATTCTGGCCTTGGAGCGACGACTCCTTCAGACTATGGACATGATTGTTAGCAAGAAAAAAAGGTGAGAAAGCAGCAGTAACATGATTATTTATTTCAAGGATTTTCAGTCAATAAGATGGTTCTTGAAACTACCAAAATTATCAGACCTGTCAGGGTTATGTGCTCCAATGAAACAGGAGGCTAAATTGGGCTCAGCTGTGTGGTGTTTCACTCTGGCCTGATAGGCAACTTCATTTTTTCACTCAGACATCTATGCTAAATAGTACCTTTTCTTACTGCAGTGTGGTACAGATTATGCTTCCAAGACAAATTGTAATTCTGATGGCAGCTTGACTAGACTGTAAGATGGGCATCTTTCTTTCCTGCTGAGTAAGTGACTTGTAAGTGGCCACAGCTGACTCTCTTACTGGAAGTTTCAGTACAGAAGTTGTTTCATACATATTGAGCCCTCTCCTGCTCTGTGGATCTGGTGTTTCGTGGTCAGAGCTGGCTAGTGAGCTTGTGTGGACACAGTTACATTTATGCCAATGGCAAGGTTTATATTAGTTAAGTTTTGCAGAATTGCAGACATAGCTAATGAGAATGTAGTACAGCACACAAGCATGCCATCAGAACTCTGCTTTTGTGGGTTTACCTTACTTCATGTACTCCAAGTAAAAAAGCTACTTTTGGAATCAAGATAATTTCATTTACACTCAAAACATTTTTGTCTGCTGTTACAAATTACATATTGCATGCTTTACTAATTGTGCAGAATAGATACAATTACCATAGTCACTGCAAAGGTTTGACTGTCTGACACTGAATTCTCACAGCAGTCCCCCAGACTTTGCTTTTGGTGCACTGATGTTTTGATGGAACTTTTTAATGTACAACAAGGCAGCTTTGGGTTGTCTAATCTTGCTGTATTAGTCACCAATGTGTGTATCTGCTGATCAGTATTAGAATATGAAAGCGTAGTTAAAACATTATATTTTTCTTCACTTTGTAAATGTTAAGTGGTGAACAAATGTTAAATCAGTATTTGTGGTCATATGTGAGACTGTATGAGAATTTAATTACTTCGATTTAAGTGACTAGGAGCATACTAAGATACTAGCTTTGGAGTTAAAAAATGTTGTGTAGTCCGGCATTTGAGGCTGTGCTCTTGTTTTGTGGACCTCTAGTCCAGGGAAAGTGATTTTGGGATAAATATAAGGATGTTTGGAACTTGTAACTCACTGGCACTTTCTTTCCCTCCTATGGCTAGGAAATCGTGTGAGTGTATCAACTACCTAATCATCATGAAGAACACACATATAGTGTGTTAATTGCTTGGCAATTATATTGAAGTCCACGAAACCCAGAACAAACAACAAAGAACCACCCCCAACAGTGTAGCCTCAGAAATGTGCAAGAAAAAGCAGATGCTCAAGTTCTGTGACTGTATTTCCTCTTCTTGCTTTGACAGGGAGCAGCGGCTTGCATAATTGGACTCATATAAAGCAGTTCTTTAAAAGTTAGATTTGTATCAGTTCAAATGCAATCCAAGTCACTTGTAAGAACAAGCAGCAATAACAGCATTTCACAGAGGAGGGTAAAAGCTGTTGTTCCATAAATTATCAGTTACTTGCTCACCGCCTTTTCAGTGCTACTGATAATTCAGAACTTACCAATGCACACAAGGGTTGTAAGGCAATAGAACATAAAGCTTTTTTGTTCTCTTTGCTGATTTTGACTTTTCTTCTCATACCAACCTTTATTCACACTAGCTTCCTTGTCAGTAGAAGATAGTTGTTAAAAGTTGAGTTTCCCTGTTGTTGTTTGCACATGAATTACTCAGTTTTCTCCTTCCTGAGTGTAGTCTAGTAAAGCCTTATGGAAACTTGCCTCTACATGTGGAAGGTTCTTTATACTCATCCTAGCAGCTACGAGATAACTAAGGTCCAGGTCTGAAATGCCTAGATTCTGTGGCACTGTTGATTACGTTTGGAGTCAAATCAGCCTATATAGCATAGGTATATCACTTACCTATACATGCAAAATGCATTAGTTTTGCCTGTGAATCCTGTCTATAAGTTCTCCAGAACTCCTGATGGGTTTTTGGATACAGAGATCTCTGTTAAGATAAGATTGCTCTTAGTATACTTACAGCCTTGTGCTTCACTTTGACATAGCTGCATTTTTGCAGCATTTCATTTCAGATGGAACTTGTAGATCGGGTACTGGGAAGAAAGCAAGGATTCAAAATGCAGTTCTTGTACTTGATAGCTATCAGGATGAATTGAATTGCTCCAGGATCTGTTATTTGTAGTCTGTGGCCATATGTGCTTTTTTGTGTGTTTTGTTGGGTACCTCAGGGTCTTTTGCTGGATGTGGAGGAGTGATATTTTTAATTATGGTGCTTATCAACAACCTTGAAGAGGGCCCAGTGCCAAATGTAATTATACTGGCTACAACTACGAGAAAGGGCCTAAACACTATGGAATCATGGATCACCTTGACAATCCTATGAATAGTTTTCAGCTTAGGCCTGGATAACTGGCTCACAAATTTCAATTGGGAGAAATGTGAGGGAATGAGGCCAGAAGCCAGCCTTGCTCATGGGGATTATGCTGCGTGGCAGTGTGAAGGACAATATGCAGCTGCTGCTGTAGTGTTGGAATTAGCTTTAGCAGTCACGTTCAGATTGCCTGAAGCATCCAGTGGTTCAGTCCAATAATAGATTTATGTGTTTCTGCTTCATAACAGCTTGTCATGCAGCCTAGTAGCGTGTGACAGTGTATCTGAGTGCTGCTGCATACCATCCAGTGCTCACAGTGCTATGGAGGAGGTGGGTAGCAGTGATAAAGAGGTGTTCGAGGGAGAAAGGAGCATGAGAAGTCTTCCTGAACTTGAGATAGCACAGTCATGTGTTTGAGGAAAGGAGAGTGACTAATCATGTGTCTGAGAAATCCATATGAATTCTTAGGTTTAATTGGGTTCAGATCTCTTTAAGGTTTGAAGCAAGATCCTGAATGGAAGTCTTGGGAAGCGTCTCACTGAATCTTGCTTGATTAGATCTGGGCTCTACTCCAGAGGTAATCAAGAGAATGTTATGAAGCAAGATTGGTGCTTAGGGGGGAAAGAAAGAGGAGCATCTGTTTGCAGTGAATTTAGTTTAACAGTGTCTTCTAAGGAACTGTGGGGTGGTTTTGTATTTGCTTCTTTTTTTTTTTTTTTTGTTGTTGTTAGGCTTGTTTTTTGAAGGGGGGTTATTCTGATGTTTTTATGAAACTACTTTATTCCTAAGGACTTGTGTTTTCTGTTCTTTCAGGATAGCAGTGGCTCACAGGACAATGTTCCAGAGAGGAGAAGTACATAACAAGCCCACTGGCTTCTGGGGAATGATAAAAAGTGTCACAACATCTGTTTCAGGCAGTGAAAGTATCTTTCATCTGTATGCTGGTACCTGCCTTGGGAGGTGGCTTCAGCTTTCTGCTCTTCTGAAAGGAAGAGTGTTAGTTGAGCCAGTTACAAAACATTTGTGTTTCAACATGTTTCAGCAGTCTGAGCAAAAGGCTTAATATCTCCTGGGAAATTTGCTGTCTCGCATTGTACTGTCTGCCTTTTTACTCAGAGGCTGGACACCATTTTACTGTGTCACAGTTGGGAGGTGTATACTGCTGTCCTGCCCTGTAAATGTGTTGTTGCGTCACCGTGGTTGAGGTGTACAGCAGATTGCAGGGCAGATATGCATGCTTATCATAGAATCATAGAATGGTTTGGGTTGGAAGGGATTCAAAGCATCATCCAGCCTGGCCCTGAACACTTCCAGGGGTGGGACATAATAACTTCTCAGGGCAACCTCTTCCAGTGTCTCACCACCCTCATAGTTTGTAATCTTAATCTACCCTCTTTCAGTTTAAAGCCACTCCCCCTTGTATCACTATCTGTCCTTGTAAAAACTCTCTCTGTCCATTTTCATTGGAGAGGTGCTCCAGCCTCTGGTGTTGCAGTGCAGATGTCTACTCCACCACATCACTGATGTGGGAGGCAATTTTCTGCTCTAATGTGTCTTCTTCTCATATGACTGACCTGCCTATTTTCTTGTAACTTGAAATATGCTCTCCTGGGCTGGAGAACCTGTGATATACTTGAGCAAAACAATGGGGTTGACAGAGGTCATGGAACAATTTGCCTATCCCATAGTTGTTTTTGTGGCCGTGTTGGGAAGCCATGAGAAAAAGAAGAGCAGGAAGCAACTTTTTGAACAAATAAACTGTTCTCATGATATAGGCTGGCCACCAGTACTATAGCAGTGTGACAAAAAAGTGGATAGGAACAGGTGAACAGAAGTTGTTCTGCCAGTGTGAAAGGGTCTGTATTTATCTAATTTACAGTAATTTCTACCAGACCACCTAAAGCATGCAGTTTTGCATCTTTAAGGCTGATGACTCTTCCTCTCTGTTCCTATTAGCTGTTAAAATCAATTTGGCTATTTGACAAGACTCTTCATAATAATCACTAATCTCTTGGAGCAGTTACTCAGCAGTTTGGTTTACAAAGATGATGTGAGAGTGACATATTGAGAGATGCACTTCAGTGACAAGGGACACTGAAGTGGACCGGCAGTCTTTGAGAGGTCTGGTTCTCTTCTGCAATATGTTCTCCGGGCAGAGGAAAAAGAGCTTGTTCATGACTGCCTAAATGGTGTGTACTGTCTACCTTCTTAAAATGGAGTATTGTGCAATATATCACATACACAGTGATTTGGGTTGGAAGGAACCTTAAAGCTCATCCAGTTCCAATCCCATGCTGTGGGCAGGGATACCTTCCACCAGACCAGGTTGTTCAAAGCGTCGTCCAGTTTGGTTTTGAACACTGCCAGGAATGGGACAGCCACCGCTTCTCTGGGCAATCTGTGCCAGTGCCTCACCACCCTCACAGTAAACAACTCTAAATCTCCCGTTTCAGTTTAAAGCTATTCCCCCTTGTCCTGTCATTACTTGCTCTTATAAAGTTCCTCTCGAGCTTTCTTGTAGGCCCTCTTTAGGTACTTGAAGTCTGCTCTAAGGTGTGTGTATCTTTGAGATTTCGTAGGGTGTAGTATTAACAAAAAGCATTCAGGCAGAATCAAAAAACTGATCTGGATCAAAAAAAGTGGATAAACCATTAGATATGGCTTTGGGCTGAAGTTGGGAGGGCATACTTTGTTTTTAATAAAGAATTTATGATGTACCCTAGCCTTGACTATGATGGTTTGTCAGATCTGTCCCTTATCCAGCAAGAAGTGGATGCCCTAGAGGAGCTTAGTCGGCAGCTTTTTCTGGAAACTGCTGATTTGCATGCAACAAAGGTACATGGCAAAGAACTGCCCAGAAGTAGTTTGAAAGAAAATGTATGTTACAAGAAATGGAAAGTTGTTGGTAGTTAAATGTTGAAATATTGTGATGTGGTGAAGTAAAGATGTGTTTCTTTAATTTGGGGTCTAGATGGCAGTTTCCTTCCAGTTCATATATATACTGGACTGTGCCCCATGTCCCTAAAGCCATTCAGAAACTTCTGAGTTAAAACTTTTGAGTTCAGAAACATTTGAATTAAGAGATATAGAGGAATAAAGCTGTTTGCTACTGTTGGTGCTCCATTAACATTTTGTGTTGTGGGGGGCTGTTGAAATGGTATTTATTTTGTGTGTTCTGTTCCCCCCTCCCTCTTTTTTGTATTTCCAGGAGAGAATAGAATATTCCAAAACTTTCCAGGGAAAATACTTTAATTTTTTGGGTTATTTTTTCTCCATCTATTGTGTCTGGAAAATCTTCATGGTATGAAAATTTTTTACTATGTTTTATTTCAACGTATGCAAATATCACACCCTGCATAGATTATGTTATGCATGCAGTTCTTCAAGCAATGCTCCATTTCCCTTAAAAACCTTCTTCTGGGGATTCTGAACGAAGCTGGCTCTTGGTTGAAATAAAGCTCTGGATCTGTCTTTTTATACAGCACATTAGACAAGCAATTCTTACATGTGTGTCTTTTGCACCTTCTTAGCTAATTTGGCTGCTCCCTGCCCCTTTTGATGGTTCCAAGTAAGAGTCATGCATGTGTCTTGCGTGTAAGAGTGAGGTGTGCTTTTGTCTTCTTGTTTTAATATAAATCCATCTCTCTTGCAGGCAACCATCAATATTGTATTTGACCGTGTGGGGAAGACTGATCCAGTCACAAGAGGAATAGAGATCACTGTAAATTATCTGGGCATCCAATTTGATGTGAGACTTTATTAATTCTTACAGCCTTTTCAGTGATTCCTATCTTATGTAAATAAAATCACAGTGCTGATAGGGAGAGAGAAAGAGAACCCTGAGAACTTCTTGTCTTCTGACTTGGTGAGAAGGAAGGGAAAATGCACCATGAATTTCACTTTCATGTGAATTTTATACTGGATGGTAATATGGTCTTGCTAGGGAAGCAGTGATTTGCTTGTTTGTTTTGGGCAAGTGGAAACATGTTAATCAACTTGCTTAGATTAATACATTTAACTACAGAATAAGTACATTTACTCATGCACACAGGTGTTCTGTCATTTACACTTTTTAAATATATCCTGGTGAATGCAAGTTGCTTTGTGATTGATGTAAGATAAATCTGTTTTTCTGTTTGAAGTAAGCAATTGCTAATATATTTGTGAAAATGTCTGATAAACCTGTCTACAGTGGATATCCGTACAACTGGGAAACACAAAACCCCTGAAGACTCAGCAACTGTACAATGTGGTGTAAATGGAGTTAGTGTTAGAGATTTAACAGTATTATTCTTGTTGATACAGGTGAAATTCTGGTCTCAGCACATTTCCTTTATTCTCGTTGGAATAATCATTGTTACCTCTATCAGAGGATTGTTAATCACACTTACAAAGGTAAGAGCCAGGACTCTTGGGTTGTTTTGGCCTAGGAGAGCTGTATCAGATCTTGAACTATTTAGGCAAATACTGCATGAACCTTTTATAAACATTTGTGTTTTAAATATCTGAATATAAATACTTGCAGAGTGGGGAAGGGAGGAAAAACACCTTAATACCCTCTGCAGTATGTTTCCTCATTCGGTCTCTATTGCTGTTACTGTCAGGAGTAGATGTAGATGCTGAATGAGATGTTAATGTAAGCAAGGGTTCAAAATGATGCTGTAGCCAGGGCTTAGGAGTAAGGTTGATCAGATAGTGATTAAAAAGAATTTAGATTGATTAGTTTGAGCTGCTGGTAGAACTGGAAGGGCATTAGCTCAAGAGACATGTGACTTACTGTCTTGGCTTTTGGTACCTAAGCTTAAACTTCAATATATATTGTTATGTGACTTACTATATTATTTGCCACTGGCTTAAGCAAAGTCACATTTAAAACTAAGAGTGCAGGTTTCTGGAAGTAGGGTACAGGCACCCTTCCAGAAAATATGCTTTTTATTGTTGTTTTTAATTGAAAAAGTATTGAATAGTGTGGTCCTTTTATGCCATCCTAAGGCACATCAGAGTTGTCTCACTGCTATTTCCAGTGTGTCTGTCTTTTTTATTTCTTTCCTAGTTCTTCTATGCCATTTCCAGCAGCAAGTCCTCCAATGTTATTGTTCTGCTTTTAGCACAGATAATGGTGAGTATGTAAAACCTATCTACATGCATGCAGGCATGCATATTTGTATGTGTGTGCGGTTAATAAAGTCTTTGTATGCTGACCCATGTATAGGCAGTTGTGAAACAATAACTACTTTCTGTTTTTTAATTTACAGGGTATGTACTTTGTGTCATCAGTGCTCCTGATCCGGATGAGTATGCCTCTGGAGTATCGCACGATTATTACAGAAGTCCTGGGAGAGCTCCAGTTCAACTTTTATCATCGTTGGTTTGATGTGATATTCCTAGTTAGTGCACTGTCCAGTATCCTGTTTCTCTATTTAGCACACAAACAAGCTCCAGAAAAGCACATGGCCCTCTGAGAAAGGACTTCAGTCACACACTGCTCTCTGTCCTTTCAACTGCACTGCTGCAACTTCTGTGGACTGCAAAACTTGAAGGGAGCCAGGACTATGCTGTGTTTTCCAGCAGTGCTCTTTGAACTTCTGCGTGTCATCATCAAGTTCTGTGGCTCATTTTATGAAGATGCCACAACTTGAAGGGAATGCACATATTGAATGTGAGATTGTTCATTGCCAAGGAATAAGGGCACACGAGTAGCACTGAGTACACCAGTAACTAGGGGCATCAGAACTTACATAGGAGGTTGGCTAAGGTAAGGCCTCTTACAGTTAGAAGAGCATTTTCATAGAAGGCACCTAGGAAATGTGATTTTACTTTTGAGTATCAACTCATAATTGGGGTTCAGAGGATGGTAATTCTGGAGTTGAATTTTGGAGTATGTGGAATTAAATAAGCTTTTGTAATATGTCAGCACAGGCATCCCAGTTTTTTTTTGTTATCTCCAAAGATTTGTCTGGAAGTGAAGTAGAAAGCAGCTAGGATTTGCTGCCTGGCAGAAGTGAAGTGGAGAGAAATGTCACTCCATTTCTGTGTGGAGAGTATGTTGCTGTATATCACTGGTATCTGCTATTCTTGGGAGCTGGAGATAAACTTTGTATTTCTGAGACTCAGCTTTGTTTTCTCTCCATGTGTAAATGGAACTGATGTTTTGGATTCCTCTTTGCTAGAGTTCAGTGTGAAGTCAGAGACCACAGCTATGCCTTGTTTACCTTATATGTTACAAATTTGTTTCCCTATAGTCTGTAAATCTGATGTTCTCCACGGCCTGTGTATTCTTCTGTGGTAACCCATTTCCCCTTCTTGGTGTCATTCAAGGCTTAAAAGTAAATTTTATTCATATGACTTAAACTTGTAGCTTCCCATAGCTGCTCTCAAATATTGTTCTAGACCATAAATCATAGGTAGTAAGGATGAGACTGGGGGAGGGGGTGTGGGTGGGAATAGCCACTCTAAACAATTTATTTATAGGTTGTTTTCAGTGTACAGCAAAGAGAGTATACAGCAGCAGTATTACAAAGCCATTTATGTCATGTTCAAGACAATGTGGTGTTGACTTGGAGTTAAACAAATGTGCACGACTAAATTATGTACTCTGTTCTAACTACCATGATCCACAACTGCATGCAGTGGAGAAAGAATAGTGCTTAAATAGCTTCATTTATAAATTATGAAGTTAGATTAATGTTTGGAAGACATTTCTGCAATGTTAGCAGGAGAAAAGAGTGTAAAGCACACAGTACACTGGCTTATGCCACTTCACAGCACTTGTATACCTGTAAGTATAGCATAGAAGAGTTGCCACAGAGCTTGAGCTGATGGACTTGCATTAGGGGGAGAGCTGTCTCTCCTGGGAGATGAGGAGAAATCAATTGCTCTTTATTAAGAGCTTATCCTTAAAAGGCTAAGGTACTGAATATAAAACATTTTTTTTCCTTCTGCTGCACTATACTTAATTTTATACTTACAGTTGTTTAAGCCTTCATAAGGAAGTGACTAACTGCCCACTTTACAAGGCAGAAAGCAATGAAATACAACTGCAGTGTGTTAAATGAATGCAAGTTGCACTGAAGTGTTTGCTTCAGGCAGCTGCATTTCAGCAAGAGATTGCAGTCCTTTTCAGGTATGGCGCTACTTGGAGTGGTCAAGTTCTGGGAGGTGTAGTAGCAAAGAATGAATGAAGAAAGAGGATTTGGCAGGTTTCTTTTTTTGTTCTTGGCATAGTTTGTCTCCTCACAACTTCGTGTCATCACTGTTGTCACTGTCTGCTCTTGTAGAGGCAGCTGATTGTGAAGAGGAGGATGAGCTTGCCTGCAGAGGAGTAAACAAGTATGTTCTGATTACTAGCAGTTTGAAAACATGCTTGATACAGGCTATAAAGGACTCTTGTTAAGGGTTATGAAGGACTCCTGTTTTCATCTGCACTAATCATGTACTTGTTTGGATGGCAGAATGAACCAACAAAAGTGACATTTTTTGTTGTTGAAGTACTTTTTGGTTAATTACATTTAGAGAGAAATTTATTCAATAGAGGTATCCTATTGTTTAATTCCCATCCCTGCTGAATTTGCACACAGAAGCGGTGTTAACCTTCTTTCTGCTGCAAAGTGCAGCTTGGTGGCTGAAACTTTTACAAAACCTTGGCAGCTGGACATTTTCAGACAATGCTAACGAGAAACGAACAGGAGGCAGCGTTGGTTTCACTATTCCTTGTCTGTCTCCTTTGCATGATCAGAAAAGAATATTTAAGTGTTTAAGGCTGACCACACAGAGGATTCAAGTGACTGTTTCAAGAAGAAATACCTTCCTCCTTTTCTGACTTGTCATGCTTCATAGTCTTTCTAATGGCATGAGGTGAGTAAAATAAGCGCATTCCCTAGAAAATGTCATCATAACCTGTCAGTTGCTCTTTCCGCTACAAAAAGGATATAACTTTTGTCACCTGATTTCCCCAAAAGTGGTTTATGCTTTTTTTGGTGTATTTAAGTACTTGTTCCCCTGCATGTTCAGGATTGTATTGCCTGTTTCCCATCTTCATCAAGGATTACTGTCTTTTGATTATCTTGATCCATAAAACCTCTTGTATGTGCAGTCTTTCTGTGATTTAATTTTGTGTTCAAGATACTCGCCTGTATTACATGTGGGGAAAGAAGAGTTGTTTATGATAATCAGACTACAGCTTCCCTTTTAATAACATGGACTGATTTGTAATAATCCAGGCTCAACTTAAAAATCCTAGCACAGGAATACTAGTTATTTTCCTATTCTCTAGGTGATTTCTCAATATCTACTTAATGCAGTATTACTTACCCTTTCTCTTGGTTCAGATGAGTTTCTCTCTGGTTCTGATGGATGGTTTTCTGTGTAAGCAGGAGGTTCAGAAGTGTCATAGACTGGATCTGCCATAGAGGCTGTGATGGGAATGTTCTGGTCCTGGAAATATTTATAAGCATCTTTGCTGCACACCAGTAGTGTTAGTCTGTCACCACTATCTTGGATTCTTTCCACCACTTTGTCATAGGATTCATTCATCACATTCACGCTGTTCACTTCCACCAAGAAGTCGTTATTTTCCACACCTGCTATGTCAGCTGGTCCGTGTTTTTTTACCTGCAAAGACAAGTTCAAACTGTGGTACTAGCATAAAACTTAGAAAGATGCATTAACAACTAATGGTTAGTGAGGATATTGTGTTACTATTTTCCTTACAAGACAGCAAAATACAAAATGTTTATACTTTCTTTACAAGACAGCAGAATAAACATGGGGAAGATTTGTGGGGCAGAAATTAATTGGGATAGACAATAGGCCTAGGCATGATAAACATGGAACTTGCCAGTTTGGCATTTAAGGTACATCTTGATTTTGATAGACTTGTAGAAATGTGGCATGGTGGAATCATGGACAGGTGGAAAACCCATTTTCTTAATTATTTGCAAGTCTGTATCCAGTAACTTTAAAGTTAACTTTACTGTATTAAAGTTACAGTAAGGTTACCTCTATTACATATCATATCCTTATTGCGTATCTTTAGTAATGAGTGGAATGCCTTCTCTCAAGAAAGCTAAAGGCATAGGTGTTACTTGTTTGGGGTTCGACTTTTGCCAGCTGTGGAATTCAAAAAAAGGTGGGTAGAGCAGGGTGAAAGTATCACATACTCGGGACATTCTATAGATTAAAAAAATCTATTTAAAATACCAATTTTAGCATGCTGGTCTCATAAATAAAAGCAAAAATGATGCAAAAGCTGGATTTCCCTTTTGTCTAGACATCTGACAGCTTATTTTTTTATCTTGGTCTTACAGTGTCATTATGACTAACAGTTAGAGCTTTTATCTGAGTATGCTGGAGAAGAGAGTTGTCTTGTGTGGCTTTTCCTGAAGGCATTTGCAGGACAGAAGAGAGGAAGTTGGCTAACAGACTACTTGGGCTTTTCCTTGTTCCTCATTCTACATTAGTACCTCATTGATGAACAGTCCAGGCTTATTCTTAATCATGTTTAAACTGAAGCCAAATCCACTAGGCCCTTTCACCATCTTGCAAATTCTTGGCTTGTGATTCATGTTCTGCTCAGTGTGCAACTCCACTCTTCCCTCCATTTCAGCTGGAGTTGGATCTTGTGCTTTGTAGTAGTAAGAGAAAGGGGAAATTTGAGCCTG
The DNA here is from genome assembly GCA_032466535.1 of Forpus xanthops. Taxonomy (NCBI): domain Eukaryota; kingdom Metazoa; phylum Chordata; class Aves; order Psittaciformes; family Psittacidae; genus Forpus; species Forpus xanthops. The sequence goes on from JASSUY010034329.1 coordinate 21,847, forward strand.
AAAAAAAGTCACGAATAAAAAAGCACAAATAAAACTTTGTGAAATCTGTGTCAGGCTTCATGATCAAAATGATTTGTTTAAAATCTTTTTAATGACTAAGGTTTGTGCTGCAGTGAAGAGCTCTTTGCTAGTAATTTCTGGCTGAGTGGAAAACTACAGTGTTGATCTGTGTGAGAAAGGAATTTTGTTACCATTTTGTTCATAAATGGTTACACAACCACATAGCTCTGAATTTGCTGTTTTAAACTTCAAACCTTGCAGTGTGATTTGTTCCACCAGTGACTAAAAACCTAGAAGAGGCCAAAAATTTGTGTGACTTGTTCGAGTGCAAGGATTGTTGCTGAAATATGGGTGTATCTTAAATGTTTCCCACCAGTTGAAGTGTCTGTCAGAGCAGACTGGCTGTTTTATTGCTGCATATGTCTCTTTCTACTGATAAATTATCATTTCTAAGTAGTAGTTTGCATTTTCTTACCAGTTTATACATGGCATCAGTCTCCTTATCCACTACCAACAATGTGGTTTTTGCCTCAGACTGCTTAATTTTTCCCACTACACTTTCATGGTCCAGACCACACACCAGCTCTCCATTGACCGCTACTAAGATGTCATTGTCTTTGAGACCCTCTGTGGCTGCTGGGCTGTCAGCATCAACATCCTTGATTACATGATCTGAGATCAGAAGGGAGAAAGAATTGATGTGAAGGCTGGTAAGTTAAAAGACATTAAAAAGCATGGAAAATCTGATTGTCAGAATTGCGTGGTTGAGACCGTTTACCCTCATGCAGGTCTGTTTGTAACATATCTGTAGAGGACTCCTAGATCACCAGTGAGAAGCCAGAAGAGAATGAGGTCTGCAAACCTTGTACCAGAAGAAGCTCTATAGCAAATGTCACGGTCTGTGTGTTAACTCAGTTCTTACCACCAGTATTTTGTTCCATTCGTAGATAAAAGCCATAACCATTTTCTCCTGTCTGGATCTCAATAAGTCGTGGTTTGAGGGGTAGCAGTCTCAGGCTGGCACTCTCTTTGCTCAGTACCATCTTCTGGTTCTTGTAATAGTGGTCTGTTTCTTCATTTGAAAGTAGAAACATAACATGATTCTCAGACTTCTTTACCTGTGATAATACATATGCAGTCTTGGATGTTACCACTTCAACAATATGTGGGAATTGTAGATACTTTGGTAACTGGTGTACTGATATATAGTGATACGTGGGTGCTGTTGATGAATGGGCCATAAAACGTAGGCCGTGGTACCATAAGTTGACTGCCCCTCACTCCCCATCTAGTCAGAAATTTGGGCCAAGATAAGATCTTGGGTATAAAAGATCTAGTACATATATGAAGAAATAGTCTGTATTTCATACTATGTTCCTGACCTTTAGGGAATTAGCTGTAGAGTGCCAAGAGGGTGGCATACAGTACCAGCAAGAATCCAGTGAGCCTCAGTAGATAATGCTTGGCTTACCTAGATATGGAACTCTACGGTGTAGACATATTATGCCATCTATGTGGCTATTTTAGTTTACAGTGAAAAGAGTCAAGTTCCTGTCACTCTTCCATCTCCCTGTTATTACTGATTCCGAGTGTTTTCTTGTTTGTTCAGCCTCTCCAAGTCCATCCTTCTCTTATTCCTTTACAGTCTAAATGGTGTTCTTTTAACTCATCTTAACCAGCATCACTCTGCTGCTGCTGTTACAATAGCTCAATAAAACATGGGTGTTGCACAGTTCCATAGTTAGTAGCATGCACTGGATTGTGATGTTGGAATTCTGGAGCATATACTGCCTATCTCATGGCTCTCTGAAATCTCTTCAGCTCCAGCTGTGTTTCAGCAGGGCCAACAGTGGAAGCTGGAAGCCTCATTAGCAATATTCTTTGCAGCTGAGGCCAGGTAGTGGAATTACATGCATAGTAGTTTTCATTAGTTTTGTACTTCTTAACAGGAGAAAAGAACTACTGTGTAAAAGAATGAGTTTTCCCTGTTCCATGCCGACTGTATCACCAGAGAGTTCCCCCTTTTCCTGCCCCGGAAACCACATTTAATGACTTGCCCTCTTACCATTGGGAGTATTTCCAGGACTTTTAGGAGCAGACCATGATTTATTTAATAGTGTTCCTGGCAACAACACTCTGTTATTTAAAATTCTTTGCCCTGTCCTGATGGCCATATTTATTCAGAGTCAGCTCAAGAGGCTGCTTGACAACAGAGCCAAAGCAGAGGGGTCCTCTGCTGTGTTGTACATGAGCAGTAGCTTCCAGGATTTACTGTGAAGTGTTCAAATCAGCCAGACCTGCCTCTTCAATAACTCTAATGGGTTGCGTGAAAGTGGGCCAAAACAGAAGATGAATCAGTGTACAAACAAATACCTTTTCCACCACTTCCTCATGTGTGTCATTTTCCACATTTTTTCCATTGATTTCAATCAGGCGATCGTTATTTTGGACACCAGCCTTTGCAGCTGCTCCTTGTGATGAAAGCTCTACTATGAACAACCCCTTCTGTCCTAAAATAAATGAAAGCTCATTATACAGGGCAAGTTGCTGACGTATGCCTGAATTTAATGGTTAAGGAAACTCAGTACTGATGAGCTTAGAGACTCCTGGACTCTGCTTACATGCAGATTACAGTGACACCACAAATCTTCTACAGACATACCTCCGTCTCTCTTATTCTGTCCTGAAAAAAATCACTTCTGTGGAGGTAGGAGGCATTTGTTCACTATCTGCAGCTCAATCTTTTATTTATCAAGAGTGCTAAAGGGGAGCACAGGATTTCATTCCCACCTCCTCCCCCTCCAAGTCTGAAGTGAGGAGTTGCTTTTGGTGTTATTTTATACATTTCACAATTTACTGTGTTTGGAAGGTTTTCTTGTTTGGTCTTTCAGTTATGTTACATTTTGAAATATCCTCTTTACAGGTGATGCTCTCCAGAAGACTTCCCTATTCTGTTAGCTGGCCTTGGAAGAAAGGCATATGTGAAGGAGGTTCAGAATCCCTTGCTTTCTAAATGAAATAACTTGCAAATTGGAAGTGTGTTTATTACAGCTGTCTAGAACTTTGTCTGCTGGTAACTGAGGTTATTTGAAGGGATAGAACAGGAGTTGATATATCATCTTGAGCATATATCTGGTATTTAATTGGGGACTGCAAATTTTATTTTGGTAAGTGGGCTTAAGTAACAAGCAGAAAATAGCTTATTCTTTTTATCTCTTCCCTCTACTGCCCCATCTTTTCTCCACCCTGTAAGAAATGTGGTCCTTGGAGAACTGTGCACTGCGTATGCTTTGCAGAAAACGGCTAGTGGTAGGCCTGACCTCATCATGCTTCTCACTTTCTGCCAGCAAAAGCAATTTGTGTGTCCCCATTGGCCTCCATGTTAACTGTAGGTGCCTCTATCCCTGCTTCCCATCTCTCTTTCTCACCTTCTGTGGTTTTCAGTGAGAAGCCATAGCCTTTCTCCTCCTTCACTAGGTAGCAGAGCCGGGGTTGTGGAACGGCGGTGATTGCTCCATTGACCATGGATGGTGGGGGCTGTTGCTCCTGTTGCTGTCTTGTTGACACTTTTTGACCAAACTCTTCCAAGTTTAGCCCTTCCTTTTCAGCCTTTTGATAGGACACATCATCCAGAACAAGTAGTACAACAGAATTCCCGCTGTTTTTGACAATCTCCACCACCTGTAGTGGGCAAGGTAAAATGGCAAGATAGAGCAATTGACCTAAAAACATTCCCCAGGAAGGCTTGCACCATCTACTGTGTTTGTTGTCTCATCCCTCTGCTTATGCACTGTGGAGGCACCTCAAAGACATTTCATGCCCATGGTCGGCAATGAATGCTGTGGGGATATTCCCAGAGCAGTTAACTTGGCTTTTGGATTTCCTAGCTGAAGATGTCATAGCAACTGGAATAGGAAGCTTCACATAGTGGTATTGGTTCTGGGTAATGGGGGAGTGGTGTGGGTCCCAAGCTAAACAGAAGTACCTGTGCATGTTCTTGCTTGTCTACAAACACACCATTAACTCTGAGGAGTCTGTCTCCATCCTTCAAGCCAGCCTTTTCAGCTGGACTGTTCTTTGCCACGTTCCGGATGAGATGTCCTGCCGTGTCTTTCTCAACACGCAGATAGAATCCGTAAGTCTTTTGGGGCTTTTTGGTCACTTTACATTCTCGGGGCTGGAGAACAGAAATCATCTCTAGTAGACAGGATGGAAAAAGTATGTGTCAGTAAGAACAGTAAGCTTACCTAGTTATGCTCCCTCTCTATACATATAGAGACAGTTTGCTTCAGAATTCTTGGGGTTTTGCTTCCTGGGAAATCCTGCTGTGCAAAACTGAAGCTAGTTAACAAGGATAGGGAGAAAAAAACAATCCCTTTTCCTCTCCCCTCCTCACTTTTCTTGTCTCCCTATCTCAAATGCAGTTGAGCAAGATGCAGAACTGGAAGAAAGAAGTTGTCTGCCTGTGACAACATGGTGAAAACTGAGGTGAGGATTTGATACCTGAATTAAGTCTTTGAGATGAAAAATGACAGCAGCCAAAAAATATTGGAACAGTGTAGGAAATCTGTGTGACAAAATGGGATTTCACAGAAGCACAGAATGGTCAGGGTGGGAAGGAACCACTGGAAGTCAAGCAGGGCCACCTAGAGTCGAGGAGCCAAGTCTTGATGGCTTTTGAATATCCCCAAGGAGGGAGGGAATCTCCATTACTTCTCTGGGCGACCTGTGCCAGTGCTCAAGTTAATCTCATAGTAATAAAAGTATTGTTAGGTTCAGATAGAGCTGGCTGTGTTTCAGTTTATGCCCATTACCTTTCCTCCTGTCACTGCTGTACCACTGAAAAGAGCCTGTCTCCATCTTTGCACCCTCCTTTCAGATATATTTATACACTAAAAAGTCTCTCCTGAGCCTTTGCTTCACCAGGCTGAGCAGTCCCAGCTCTCAGCCTTTTGAGTACCTCCAAGAATGGAGATTCTACAGCTTCTCTGTGTAACCTGTACAGATGGGTGAGCAGCTGGGATCAAGGAAGAGCCTCATTGTTCTAACCGGGCGTTCCTGGTTTTAGTTATTTTAGCTAAACAAAATTAAGTTTTGAGAAAGACATTGTAACTGTGGTGTTACTGTTAATGAGCACAGAGTTTGCATTGAAGGATGGAAAGGAAGGACTATAAAGGAACTAGGAAGACCCTTGTCTATGCTTACAAAGCTTTTTTTTTCTTCTCACTGTATTCAGTATTTCTACATCTCAGTTTTCCTACAAAATGGTACTCTTGCTTTATTTCTATGCTCTTTAGGAGCAACTGTCAGAATCAGAGTTCTTGGAGCTGGCCATGTTTTCCTCTGCCTTTGAATCCTAATTAAACACTCTTTGATTCTATTATGAAAAGGAGCTAACAGGGCTATTTCACTTTGGTATTTCATTATACATGAGACTTGGGTAAGATGTGAAAGCAGGTATTGTGAGGTCTAACAAAAGTGTAGAATATTCAGGCATACACCTAGTGACAATGTGAATGTGCCATCAGGTAATCACTTGCAGGAGAGGTAATTGAATACTGCCTGGTCTGTGTGGAACAAACCAGGAGCTGAGACAGTGCACTTACCCTGTAATTCTCACATAAATCCTGAAATGACCATAAATCCTCAATTTGCTGCCTGACTAAAACTTTATCTCCATCCCTGATGACTTTAACAATGGCCAGAGATGTAATCAATATAAAAATGTGGCATTGTGTGAGAAAGGAAAGAAATTAAATTGGGTTTAGAAATGACAGGCTGCTGAAGTAACTGTAGTAGTGTGATTCAAATGATTTCTCAATGAATTTGTGACAACTGGAGCAGAGTTTTCAGTTGATGTTTCCAGAGTGCTATGTTAATTCCCTGGAGAATTTGAGGCCAGCTAGTTAAAGAGCATATTTGATGCTGCTACCAGATGGCTGTTAGGCAGTGACCTTCGTCCTCCAGGGGTTCTGAAGCAAATCCTCCTAGACTCTGTGTTAAGGCACATATGCCAAGGGCAGGAAAGTGTTTGGGATCTGACAGCATGGATTTACTGATAATCATAAAAGATACCTGATGAGCCTGATGACTTTGCATAATGAGTGGACTGGCTCTGTGGTGGGCAGAGAGTAGTGAATGCTGTTCACCTTAACTTTTGCAGTGACTTTGATACAGTCTGTGATACAGTCTGTGATACAGTCTGTGATACAGTCTGTGATACAGTCTGTGATACAGTCTGTGATACAGTCAGTGTAGCCATTCTGATGGCACATGTGCTGGCTAAGCAGACTGCTAGATGATGCAGAGAATTGTCCGGGTCACTAGGTTCAGAGGGGTTTTATCAGTGGTGTATAATCCAGCTGTTGGGTGGTTATTAGTGACATTCTTTTGCTATTCAGAGGGACCTCAGCAGGCTGGAGAAATGGGCTGACAGAAACCTCATGAGATTCAGCAAAGAACAGTGAAAAATAATCTGTGCCTAGACTATGTACAACAATACATGCCAATTGCTGAATAGCTAGAAGGCAGCATTGCTAGGTAGCACCCAAGTGCCAAGCTGAATGTGAGTCAGTGGTGTATCTTTGTGGTACTGTGGCCAGAAGGTCAATGGAAGGGATTGTTCCCTTCTCTTTGGCACTCATGAGACTGCATGTGAGGACTGTCTCCAGTTTTGAATTCCCTTAAGTAATTAACATATTGGAGCTAGTCCACTGAGGTGATTAGGGTACATACACGTAATATTTAAGGAGACAGAGCTGGGTTTGTTCAATCTTAGGAAGAGAAAGTAAAGGGAAGATCTCACTGATGTCTTCAACTGGCAAACCGGATTGCTTAGACAACACAGAGCAAGATTCTTAACAGATAAGAGGATGAGAAGCAACAGACGGGCTGTGGCAAGGGAAAGTGTAATTACACAGCCATAAGGACACCTTTTCATCTTGGGGGCTGTCAGATACTGAAACAGGTGCTCAGAGAGGCTCTGGAATCCCCATCCTTGGAGATACTCACCTGGATGGGGCCCTAGCAACCTGATCTAAGTTGGTCTTGTTTTATATGGGGCATTGGACCAGATTAACTCCAGAAGTCCTTTTGAACTTAAACTCTTCTATGCTTTTATGAGGTAATGAATCCCTGGTTCAAGTGATGCTTATCATGAGCAGGAATATTGTGTACTGAAAGTAAGCAATGGGTGTGATCAGGGAACAGCTCCAAAGGTAGTTGTCTTAAGAACTCCTGCAAAAGATCCATGATGATAAAGAGACAAGACAACTGCAGATAACTTCCTCCAGTTGGAAAGTCCAGGTAATTTGCAAACTTGCTCTGTATTTTACTGGAAAGATTTTTTTTAATGCATCTCTCAACTGACAGAAGTCTGTCAATAGGCCAAAGTTGTGTTGCAAAGATAAGCCATTAATCACAGCCTAATAAATGCTAAGCATATAGAGCAGTATGGATTTGTGGTGGGGGGTTGGCACAGATGCCACTGCAGCTGGAGAATATGGTGCATTTCAGCATGCAGGATAAGAAGCCTGCAGATCATGATTCCCTTGTTCCCCTTAGTCAGGTACCTTGTACTTTCTTGGGTGTCTGTAGTTGCACTGGGATTCACTCTACATAAGGATGGGCTGCCTTTACATTTGGCCACTGTTGGAATGCATCAGACTGCACTGACAGCAGCTGCAACTCAAAGCAGTTTTTCTCGATAAACGTGGGAAATCTGTGCTAATTCATAAAGTCAACATGCAAACCCATTGATACACAAAGCTGAAGAAACAGTAGGCTTTTACGGGAAAGATTATTCCTTTACATTTAGAAATGGAGGTAAGGTTACACTACACTGCATATTACTTTTAATCCATGAAAGCTTTAATGCAAAATTATTTGGATTGTAAATAGGAGTTTTCTAAGGGAAGAGGGTTTAACAAAAAAGGAGTATCTTACCTGTATGTCTATGTGGAACAGCATTCAGAGGAATTCTCTTTTGCTGCCCCTCCTGTGGCAGTATCTATAAGTAAGGCTGAACTTTGATTGGGCAAAGGTTGATTTAAAAGATTATTTATTTAACCAAGATTCACTGAATATGTTCAAGATCTCGATAGGCTGCTTTGTCCTTGCTTGTAGAAGTGCTAATCACATGCATGTCTTGGCAGCTTTGAATTTTGCTCTACTTACAAAATCTTCAGTCAGTAAGGTCATCCAAGGCAAGCCTGATCTTTACTCCAGGCAAGAATCTTCTGCAGCTGCAAGAAATGTCTTAGCAGGAGCAGGTTTGGATTGTGGTGGATCGACCTGGGCCAGCAGCATTTGACTGCAGATCAAGAGGTTACTGGTTCAAGTCTGTATGCCCCATCTTAGATGCCAGATAAAGGACTGTGATGGTTAACCCTGACTGGCAACCAGATGCTCACTGAGCTGCTTTTAGTCCCCTCCTTTACAGAACAGGAGGGAGAAAATAGGATGAAAAGGCTTGAAGAATTCAAGGTAAGGACAGTAATTGGAAAAGATAAAAAAAAAAAAAGGACTTGTGCTGGAGGGGTATTTCTGACCATTGAGGCCATCACACATGTGAAACATGTAGTGTAATCAAGTGACCCGTATGTGTAAAATTTTCTTGGGATACAGAGGGGGGGAGGCTGGGCTACCAGTATTGTGAGGCCTGACAAATTGGCTATCCTGGACCACTGCTCTGAGCCTGACAAGGCCAGTGCTATGTATTCACCATGTGGAAGCCTCTACTGGGTGACTGAAGACATACCCTGTAAACCCTGCCATTGCTTGAAATGCAGTCCTGAGCCTTGAAAGCCAAATTCTGTGTCATGGTACTCCAGAAAGAATCCAGTCAGACATTACAACTCATTTCTAAAAGGACCTCATACAATCCTGGGCCAAGAAACATGGGATTGAGTTGGTCCATCATGAAACCTATCACCCACAAGCCTCTCGAAAGACGAAACAATTCTATAGACTGTTAAAGATTATGTTAAGAGCATAGAACGCTGGGGAATGGAAGCAGTTGGATGCAAGTGTAGCAGAAGACACTTGTATGGCCAGCACCAGATGATCTACTAACTGCCCTCATTCTTAATGATACTTAATGAATTGACTGTTCACACTGTGGATGGGAGCACATGCAAGGATTACAGGTCAGCATACAAGGAAACAGTGCAGCGTTCGAAGCAAGATGGAATTTTTTATTGTACTACCACTGTGATAGGCTCTTGAGGTCAGTTCATGTGCAGACAAGAATTTTCAGGAATAAGGTGTTATACAAGTTACCACAGTGCTGACAGAATGCTGTAGACTGGAGAGTTGGTATTGTGGAAGGGTGTAGTTTCAATAAGTGCTATTTAGCAAGTCTTGCTCTTTGCCAGAATGTATGTGGCCCAAGTCACTCCTGGCCCTATTTTGGAGGCAGACATGGGGAGAGTGGGTACCCAGTGGTGCCAGGATTCTGGTCTTTACTTAACTTACTTATTCACATCTGAAGAGTCTATAGAGGAAAGACAAAGATGTAACAAATCTCTGGATCACTCTGATACTGCTTTTTTAAAACTGTTTTGCTTTGTTTTTTTATTGTGACTCACCATGACTGTGTTAAGAGCTGGTGAAGAAACCACTTCCATGGCCATTCCACTGGATGAGAGGAGTAGAAAACAGAGCTGTTAATGAAAGACTGGTGAAGTAGAACTTTAATGTTTGTAATACAAGTACAAAGTTCAGTCAACTAATACATGCCTTTTGTTATTAACACAGTTGTACAAGAAGTCCAACCCTAAATTTGAATGAATATAGTTCATATGTTTGGTTCTGAGGATAGTTATGCTCAGAAGATATGTATCAGTGTTCTATTGACAAAAGGTTCACGTGGATACTTTGCTGTAAAAGCATTCCCTCACTAATATTTAATGATAATAACCCTACGAGCCACAGCTGAACTTTTTTGCCTAGGTGCATGTACATCCCTTAAAAATTGATGTAATGAGCATTTCTAAATAGTGCTTGTTTACTAACATATATATATACATACATATTGCTTGCTGCATCGTTTCTGACCATGAGGTCACTAGTTCCCTTGCAGTGCCATCCTATCTGTTATGAAATAGTTAAAGAAAATTCATTTTCAAATGCAGCATGTTGGGAGGATACGGGCTTATTTGTGTCTTCTGCTGACTCCAGCTGAAACAATTGTAAATCTGTCCCCTACTCCCTGCAGAGCATCATGCCCTTGCAGCTGAGCTCTGGAAAGGTGGTATGCTTGGTATAAGCCACCACAGTCCAGTGTAGTAACAAGAGGCAACATCACTTTCAATTTATATTAATATGCAAGGCTGTGAACTGCAATGGCTGAAGGGCTGTGATTTGCAACCTCTGTCAGGTAGAGATATGCTCCCTGAAGAAGTTGCTGTTCCCATCCAAGGGGGCAGCGGCCTCTTCAGCTTTTCTTCCACAGCTAAATCTGACAGGGATTGTGAGTCAGAGCCTTGAACTGTTTTAAGGTCTCCTTCAGTAGAGCAATATGAAGATATTGTTAATTTGTTCTTGTATTTAAGCTGTTAAAAATCAGTACAACACTTTCCCTTTGCCCCTTGCTTTGCCACTGATGTTTTTTGCACTCCAATTTGGCAAGTATTATACAAAGCAGCATGTGATTTGGTAATAGGAATATTTGGTTCACTGAAGTCCTCCTTAATCATGAGGCAAAGTGCATTTGAGCTACCAAATGAATATTCATCAATCTTCCTGCACATAGCCAAGTGGTAATTAATTCTTTTTCTTCTGGTGACCACATGCTCCTGATACAATAAAAAGACTCAGAGGAAAAAACGAGGGAGCAAGCAGGAATGGCATTGCAATCCTGCTGCTTTGCAGACGAAGGGGAGAATACTTCTCCTTCTAGCTTTTGGGTTTATGTCTTCCTAAAAAATGGGGGAGGGAAACACCACACGTTTCCTGTCCCTGTCTTTTCAGCAAAGAAAGGTATTCTGTTGTCCCCTGGACCTGGCAGTAGGGAATTATAGTGGCAGTCCACTTGCCTTAGGCTTTGCTCTTTGTGCTTTAAACATTGAATTGTCTTCCCTGGTGACCTCCGTTACTGGAGAATATAAACTAGAAGAAATGCTTTCTTTTCTAGCTGTTCTTTAGCTGTTCAACAAATACTCTGTATTGATCATGAATCTGGGCTTTTAGATGCAGAGTATGTTACCAAGTTAACTGTGAGGTTTCTCTGTACAGCTTTGCTGTTACACCAGGCTGAAGTCAATGTTAAAAAATGGATGTTTCTGTTGAAGCAAAAATTCAAGGCTGTTAGAAATGAGGAGTTATGTTAGCTAAGTAGAATTTTCAGTGCAGCTATGTGTTTGTTCATAGTAAATGGCTGTACACATGTATATATATTCACGTGCATGCACAGCAAGCAGTCTATATTCACGTGCATGCACAGCAAGCAGTCTTCCAGCCTGTTTGGATAACAGCAGCTGAAGCTGGTTTGTTTAACACTGCTCAAATGGCAACGTGTTTGGAATTCTTGTCTTCCCTTCCCTCTGGCACTTGTAACACGTGGGAAGACTTTTCTTTCCAGCTTTTGTTGTTGGGCATTTTCTGGTCAAGAATTTCTTCGATTCTGCCTTTTAATTGCTTTATCATTCAATACTCTTTGGGCATGCAAGATGCTGAGGCATGGACAATAATGCTACAAATGTACTAATCTGGCTTTTTCCACTCAGCACATGGAGCTTTATTTTCCTTATGGTACACACCCTTATAAAACTGTTGTGGGTTTGGTTTTTGTTTTCTGATTTATGAACAGAATAAGTTACTTCGATCTGTTGTTTGTGCATTTTTTGCCCTCTGGAGATGGATTTCTGAATTTGACAGTAGACTCTGTTCCTTTCCTTTTAGGCTTTTGAAATGTATAAGTAAAAAGTACTATGTCTACTTCACTATTTTCTTCAAGGAGCATTATGAAGAGATGCTTATGCAGTCACTATAAAAATCATATATTCTTCCACTAAAAATACAGCTCCATGAGAGAGGAAGTGTCCAAGCCCTAAGGCTTTGACAGCAGCAAATGTGAATTTCTTTCTCTTACCATGTTCCACTCCTCTTCCTGCTGCCTGTGTCCCATCCTGTTGTCACCCCCCAGTCTGTAATCCATCCTGGCAATGCCCCTAATTTCTGTAATAACCTCTATATTATTGAGTATTCAATTTCAGTTTGTCAGTAAATACATTATTGGATGGAGACTTGGATTGAGAGCAGCCCGGAGGAGAGAGACTTGGGGGTGTTGGTTGATGAAAATCTCAAAATGAGACAGCTTTAGTGTGCACTCACAGCCCAGAAGCCAACCATGTCCTGGGCTGCATCAAAAGCAGCATGAACAGCAGGTCGAAGGTGATCCTGCCCCTCTACTCCGCTCTTGTGAGACCCCACCTGCAGTACTGCATCCACCTCTAGGGCCCACAATGCAAGAAGGATGTGGATCTGTTGGAGCAAGTCCAGAGGAGGCCACCAAGATGATCAGAGCCGGAGCACCTCTTCTATGAAGACAGGCTGAGAGAGTTGGGCTTGTTTAGCCTGGGAGACCTTAAAGCAGACTTCCAGTACCTAAAGGGGCCTAGAAGAAATGTGAAGAGAGGGTTTTTAACAGGACATGCAGGGACAAGACAAGGGGGAATGGCTTTCAAGTGAAACAGGGGAGGTTTAGGTAAGATCTTAGGCAGAAGTTCTTCCCTGTGAGGGTGCTGACGCGCTGGCACAGGGTGCCCAGAGAAGCTGTGGCTGCCCCATCCCTGGCAGTGTTCAAGGCCAGGTTGGATGGGGCTTTCAGCAAGCTGCTCTAGTGAAAGGTGTCCCTGTTCATGGCAGCAGGGGTTTGCAACTGGATGAGCTTTAGAGGACCCTTCCAACACACAAACCAGTCTGGAATTCTATTCTGATGTTTCGTTACCCTAAACTTAGGCTGGAGTAGCGTCTGGAGGGGAAGGTGCGTTAATCTCTGCAAATGCAAATGATATTCCTTCGCAGAATCTAGAATTATTTTGACTCTTTTTTTGTATGACAGACTTAACTTTTGCTTCAAACTTCTTACTGGGTGCATCCACTCTTGCTGCAGGAGGGATTTAAATTGGAATAACATTCATTTGCCATTCTCTCTCACTGAGATCAGTGATCATAATGCAAAGTCTGAATGTAGCCTTGAAGACAAAGAGAAATACAAGCTTCCTGTAGAAGTTTCCATCTTCTCAGTCACTCTGTATTTGCTTTTATGTTCAGGGAGCTATTGTGCTCTACTCTGGCAAGGCTTGTATGATGAGGCTTATAACACTGTTACTAGAAATGTGGGGGTGGATAATGCCTGCTCTTTATTAGTTCTTGTCACTTTGTGGCTTTGAAAGGCTTGTTATCTGTTATCACAAAAAGGAAATGGCTACTGCTATGCTTGGAGCTGCAGAAATGCAGAATGCAGCCCTTTTCCTGCATACCTATTGAAAACTGTTATTATAAGCTTTGAGAGGAATATAAATTTAGTCACTATTTGAACCAAGGATTAATATGAGGAAAAAAAAATAGTGCAAATGTTTTATTTTAATATGGTGTAAAAGCCACAAGAACTGATTATGATCTTATATTTATTCGTTTAAAATCCTATCCAAACAAGCGACAGATCCTATCGGAAATCTTGCCTAAGTACTAAAGACAGACTAGATCTCCATAAAATGCATCTATGGAAATGAGGTTGGCATGGTTGTAAGAGTAAAACTGGTTTTGGTGACAGCAGAGCTTGTGTCCCTGATTTCAGCTGGAAAATGACACTCAGACTGTCTAGGAAATACCTGCCCTCATCTCAGCTGGTGGCCTGTCTTGAAGGTCGTCCTGAGTGACATGACTATATCTGGGCCTAAATAGCTAAGTGATCCTGAAATGCTGGACTGGGTTCAGAGCTGGAGCAATGGGACATACATTCTCAAGTAGAGAGAAGAAAAAGAAAACTGTTATCCACAGATAGCTGAGGTTATGTTAAGCTATTTCCTTGTGCAGGTCATCCAGAAGAGGAAGGACTTCAAGTTCTATGTCACTGGGGAAACCAGCATGAGCTTGAGTGAAACTCGTTTGTGGCAGTAAGCTTCATGGTGTTTGAGTCCATATAGCCAGTGACAGGATTCCAAGAAGTTCAGCAGAAGTAGTATGTTCTACTGTCTTGTGCTTTTTGTTTGACCTTTGCAGGGTGCAGTTGTGCTGTTATCTCTTGGTTTTCATTTGTTCTGTGCATACAAAAGATTCCCATTTAATGATTTCCTAAGCCACAACTTTCACCTGAGTCAGATTCTCAGTTGTTAATGGTTGCATTTTAAGCTGCTGCTGCTGTTATTTCACCGTCATACTTTTTTTAAAGCTCACTGTGTCCTGAAGAAGAAGATGATGGAATAAGAACCCTGCATAATTATATTTAGTGTCGGTAAGGTGGAAGAAAAAAGTAGCTAATGGATACTTAAATTAGGGAGGCATTAAGGAAATTGAAACTGAAGGATGTTGTCATCATTTTAAATTCTCTTAGGGTTAACTTTGTGAGTGGTGATAATCTGTTATATTAGTTTGATCACTTGACAGTGTGAGTCTGATGATTCATTATTGCACTGTGAAGTCACATATTTAATTAGCTTAGATAACAGAATATTGATTTCTCAAGGTTTGTTTGCTTTTGTGTTATTTGATTGACGTTATTAATTATTTTGATTAAAAAAAAATGGTGCACCTTTTCAGTACTTGTTGCCTGGACCTATTTTCTTTACAGTTACAGAATATGTGTATCCTGAGGTATAAAATTTGTAAACTGTTTCTATTCTCTTCAAATTTAGTTCTAAACTGCTTCACAGCATGATTAATAAAAATAATGACCATTGTGGAGAAAAGCCTGATGTTTTAATTCGGTATAGAACTCTTTGGGTTTGATGTTTTGGTGGTTTTATTTTTATTCTAGATATAAGAAAGTAAAAATTGCAGCCCATTTGTCATTTATAGAAGCTACTGTATAAGATCTATAATGATGAAGTGGTGTCCTACAAAAGCAAACCCAGAAAACTAGATCTTAAAACTGAGGCAAAGCAGGAGGGTAAAAGGGTGCCTTTTGTCATTACTGAGTTGTAGAGCAGTGCATCCAAAATGCAGTCCTGCCATATGATCAGGGCAAAACCAAGCATCTGCCTAGCCCAGATTACAAGCAGAGGTATTAGAAATCCAGAGTGCCTGGTGCACAGTGGTGTCATGTCTGTTCCTGGTGTGCTTGTGTCCCGCATGGTGAAAGGAGCAGTTCCAGACCACCTAGAGGACACAATCCCTTCTTTAAAGATCTGATGAGGACCAGGCTTTCGTTTACAGAGCTCTCATTTACACCCTTCTCATTTACAGAGCCGAAAGATGGAGTTAGAGCTCTCAGGGTTTGGTTCTAGGAAAACTTGGTGGGTCCTCTGAAATGTGGTTTGGAAACCTCTTGCAAATACTGAATGTTGTGTTATAGATCAGTTGCTGCCAACAGCTTAGTCTGACTTAGTTATGTTCTGTATATGTTTTTGCCTCATGACTATACTGTTTTTCGTTTGTAATAGATGATCTAGGTGAAACTGAACTGTACTTTCTCTCTTGCTATCTGAATATTGTTTGCGTACCACTAAGACAAATCCTGAAATTTGCCTTATTGGATCTTCTTTTTCATTATCATGAGTATGTGTAGGTGAGGGTGATTGTCTAATGCAGCCTTAGGGCATGTTTTTCAGGGCATGTATTTCTCTCATGTTACCTTTTTTGTTTTAGTCAAAGTAAGATGAAAACATTAAGATTTCAATTGCTAAAACCTATCACTGAGTTTATCTTTTGATTTGATATAAACACATACAACATACAAAAGCCGAAAGCATCTTCTTTTTCTTTCCATGAGGTTATAGGTTGCAAAAGGTAGGAAATACGTTGGATGCATATTCTATTCTCTGATACTATGATCTATGTTTTTCATACCCCTGATTTATCCTTGCCTTGCAATCTTGTAATGAAAACTTGTTAACTGTTGTATTGAATCTGATGGATTTACTAACACTGAGATACCTGAGGATATCTCACTTGCCTTAACATAAATGGGCACCTATTTGGATTTATTCAGCAAGGAGGACTTTGCTACTTGCCTTATTTATTTATTTATTTTCTTCTCTGTATGCTTGAAACCAGGGATTTCACCCCCCCGTAAGCCCTGTTTGGAGTTACACGGTAGGTGTTCTATGGGGTGTTTCATTGCACCCTCAGTATTTTCCTACGTTGCTCAGCTTAGGTGCCTGTCAGGAATGCACACACAGCTCACTTAAAGCCTCCCTAGGCATTTCTCAAATAAAAAAGCTGTGCACTGCTTTATTTCTGAAAAGAAACCTCAGGGATACATTCATTCTTGTTTGCTTGTGAGTATGTATTCGCTGGCTCCACCAGTTACAGGCTGAGTAACTGGGATTATGCTCCATTGACAGACCTGTTGCTGAATGGACTTCAAAGAACATGTTGCTTGCTTTGCAGGAGAAGTGATTGCTTCAGGATAGGCATGAGAGAAACTGGAAGGAGAAGAGGAAAAAAACCTTAATAATCTCACCTTGCTTCCTGGATTGTGCACGCTTCATGCATGGCTGGTATTTGTGCCTGAGCTGTCAACTCAGCACCTATTACAGATGTGGTGGTGTCTTAAGGAAGTTTGGAAGCAACTCTCCAGACTCATGGTTTTGCCACACAGAGCCTGTACGTTTTCAGTAAATGTATCTGGGACGTTGAACTACTTCCTGCTAATAGCTGGGATTTTGACTGCTTTAATGAGTTGCAGAGGCTGTGAACTGGCAGCTTCATTGCCCTTACACTCACCACTAAGCTCTATGCATCTCCAAGCTGTTAAAAGAGCAACTGAACTCATGCTTCTAGTCTGCACTCTGAAAAGGAAACCTCTTCAAAATCTTTTTAAGTGTCCAAAAATTACTGGGTCATCTAAGAGTGGAATTGTTAGCTAAGCTGGCCTTAGTTGGTAAAAGCCAATAAAATCTCCTGATCCTGGGTAGCTGACCTATAACTGAAAGCTTGACATGAGAAAGTGCATGGAGACCCTTTTAGAACACCAACAAAGAGCTGAAAGGTAGGTGAAGAATAGGTACTGTAGTTGCAAAAGCGAAACCAGCCAGGCATTCAACTTCTTGCAAGTACAGTCCACACTGTGGGATTTTTTTTGCAGTACAGGAAAGTGCAGATGAATGCTTCATTATCATTTTCCCTCCCACCATTCACCCCCCTCCTCTAACAAAGAGAAGATCTGAGCATACCCAAGAGAACTGGTTTAACTCACATGAGCACACAGAGTACAAGCGCTGAACAATGTAGAACAACAGTCCTGCAAGGCTTCCTTCCACATCTTTGTCTAAGATGGTAGGTGAGAGATGAAAAAAACCCAAACCCCAAGCAAACAGAACCAAAGCCTTTGGGTTTTATTTACTTATTTAACCTCAGAATGTTTCAAGGCACCTACCCATTTGGAAAGCAGAGGCCGAGGACACCACTCATGTTTTTCTTCTTCCTAGAACTGTGCCAAGCTCCGTTTGTGCCTGGCACTGGAACATTTCTGAAAGAGCTTTGTTTCTCTAGGGAAAGGAAAATCTATATTCTGAGGTAATAAGAGAAGCTTTCCTGCCCCTTAGCACTGCTCTGGAACAGGAGGGTGTTGTGGTTAGCATGATTTTTTTTCCTTCAGGATTTCTCTCTTTTTTCCTGATGACCACATCAAAATTCTCCTGCTCAGAGTACAAATACACTTGTAATAGCAACTGAATCATTTTTGTCATTGAAAAAGATATGCCAGTAACCCGTTGTTCTGTACATTCATTTTAATGTCCTGAGGCAGCTTGCTGGGAGCCAAGCTCTTGTCTGTGCAAGCCAAACAATTTGATGCAGGTGCCCTCTTGAGGAGAGGAAACAATTCCAAAGGAATTCTGCTTTTAGGAATTTACTGACAGTTGTTGAATTCCCCACAGCCTTTGTCAATAATTGTGTGATTGTGATCTAAGTCCTAACTTTCAGCTCTTTTAGCTACTGCCCTTTGATCCTCAATAAGCCTGTTGCCTGCAACTTGAGTTTACAGATAGTACCTGTGTGTGCTCTGGTTTGTGGTATCTGTTGTCTTGTTGGGTTTTTGCCTCTTTTTTATCTCTGTCTTATCTAAACTCAGAGGATTACCTTGTGTTTTACAAGCTCATTGCTTCAGGGGAAGGTCCTTGCACTTTTGACTGCTCCATAAGTGCTAGGAGAGGCTTGCAGTACCAGGCTAAATGATCCTAGCTCTCTCCTCTGTGCCATGAGAGGAACTCATGGATAACTGCATGATTTGTTTTCTTCTCTTTCCTTTTTCAGCGCAGAAGGTGACTCAGGTCATAGGGTTCCTTGCCAGGCCTGAAGGCAGCAGCCATGTACTGGCATTCCAAATGGCAGCTTGGCAATGCTGGTATCAGGTAAGGAGCCCTGACAAGGAAAAGCATGCTGTTTGCATTTCCTAAATCCTGTTTAGGAGTTACTTGTTGTGACAGAGGTGCTGCCTGGGTTATGGGAAGGAAAGAATATCTATTGCAGTAAGCTTTCAGCAGGGCATGCTCTGCATAATGTTCCTCAGCCTTTTGGTTTCTCCATGATGAATTTTTCCTAGGGAGATAGGAAGCAAAACCTGATCCCAAAAAAGCAGTACTTTGAGCCAATCAATGTTTTCATATTATCTTTCCATGGAATAATTTGATATGTGATGAAAGCAAAAGCCTTCAAGTTGAAAAGAAAAATCAGACAACCCCCCAAAATATCCCTATCCCCCGATGCTTTCATTGCCTTTTTTTAAGAAAGGATGCTCTTCTCACCTTCCATTTTTATGAAACCAAGGAGCTTTATAGACAATATTATGTTTGCATTATGCCTCTGCCACAAGGTCTGGGACAGGAAACACATTGTTCTTCCTCTCACATGAGGGGAAATGTATTTTTTTTATTATGGTACCTGTTATCCAGGGCACTCTGTGCACATCTGGAGCGTGAGATGGCCTGGACTTTCACAGCATATGAATGAATGGTGAGGAAGGGGGAGCCGGCCTGATACAAAGATCAGTTACTGTCTGCTCTGTTCCACCACACAACACAGCATGCTGGGAGTAATTTATGCATCTGCCTCAATTACCTGGAAGAAGGAGAGACCCTGAATTTGAATTGCCTCATCAGGCATCAGCAGGATCAGTCATCACAAACAGGCTCACTGCTATAAAAAAAGAAAGAAGCAAAATGAAGCTGCATTTGGAAAGAACATGGAAGATATGCACCACTCCTGAAACTTAAACCTCAAAAGTCACATCGTCTCTGCTTCTGAAAATGCAGAATGTCAACCAAACAGTGGCCACTGTCAATGCAGAGCCAAAATAAAGAACACTGTCCTGACTGCTATGGGCCTCTTTATTAGGGTGAATGTAACAGGTAAGCTGTATGTGTCCAGAAGCTCTCTAGCAGAGGGAGTTGTGAGATCACATCCTTGTCTCTGAAGCAGAATTTCTGCATGCTGAAAACAACTCATGGAGACATATCCTCTCCTTGTAGGGTGTGAAACTTGAAATGTTTGCTGCCACGCTGTGACATGTGGAATAAGTTTCATACTCCTCTATCTTTTCATCTGTGCATGCTAAATGCAAGACTGACATGTGAAGAATGTTGGGGATTTGGTTTAGATTGGCTGTGGATCTCTCTGAGCTAATGGGAATAGTTTCCCATGGGGTTTCTACTCTGGGGTGGAAAAAGCAGTGTGGGTAAATGTATGTCAGCCTTGGGTTAGCTGCAGGTCTGTCCCAGTTCAGCCAGCATCTGCTCTGGGTCTATAGCCAGAGCTACATTTACAGGTGGGAAAGTTCTTTTCTCTAAAATGGAGATCTCTGTATTTTCTAAATAGGAGACCTCTATGTATGCAAACAGTGCAGCCTTATAGCCTCTCGGATTCACTGTGGTGTACGTAGACCTCAGGGAGGATTGGTGCTTAGAGGGAGAGGGACTTGGGATATGGCAGCCACCAGTGAGTTGTTTTGTTCTTATTGAGGTGGTTTATTTTTCTCTTGCTCAGATTTAAAATACCTTGCAGAAAGACTGAAGGGATGAAACATGCAGTGGCAGTGCCCCTGTACAATCATTTCTCTACAGGTCTTAACTGATCATATGGTATGGAGTCTTCCACTTGTGCCAAGTGATTTCAGCTCCAGGCCTCTTGCAGAAGGGAATATGTCTTTGGCATAACTAGCCGAGGTTCTCATCTGGTAGTTGTAGTGGTGGTGAGGTACTAGAGCCTTTTTCAAGATGGTTCTGAACAGGGGTTTAAAATAAAAAATGAGTTACTTTTCTGCCACTAAGTTTTAGGTGAGAGAAGATGCAGTTCTGCAGACTTTTATTTGCATGTTGGTCATTGTATCTGGTGTGAGCGTTGTCAATACCACAAAGAGGACAAAGGGTGACCTGAAAATGAACAAAGCTCTGAGGACAGATCCAGAGCTGGAGAAGATGTGGGCTGTGGTCATGATACCCTGGATAATTTTGTATGCCTAAGGTAAGAAGATTATCTCCATAGCTACCTATTTCTTTTTTGGGGGATAGAGCTTATGACTGATTATATAAAATCACAAGTCTCACAGGAGGAATTCTGGCATGGCCCTTATATTTAATGACTCCCCGTTTCCCATTGTTATAATTCCATAGAGGTTAGCAGGCTGAAACTCCTCAGGCAGGTAGATGAAATGATGCCAACTAAGTTGCATTGGTTTTGGTTTTCAGTGATTTTGCAGAAGGTGCAGCTGAGCTGGATTATGGCCAATATCCACAGCAGTCATCTAACTCGGTGTCCAATTCCTGGTCATGCCAAAACAGAATGCACGGAATGAGCACAGGACCATTGTTTTATGGACTGCAGATGCCTCCTGTGTGCCTTTTTAGGAATATATGGCTATGTGCTAATGTGACATAAGGCGTCTTGCAATTAAATACTGAGGCTGAGCTCAGGCAGTTAATTTAGATGTGTATGTATAACCTTTGAGCTACAGTCTTGAATCAGTCACTTTTTTAACAAGCTTGTGTTTTATTGATTTGCGTTTACATATTTTGCTCCTGAACACCAAGAGAGTTTTTTTCTCTTATATAATTTTTTTTGTTTTAATGTGTTCATCTTGTATTTTTTCCCCACTCAAGGGCTCGTGCCATGAAAACCCTGTCTGTGGAGTCTGAGCTGCTTTGCTTAAACAAGATAGTTTTCCTGAGATGCGGTAAGAACAACTTCATTTTATTGTGCATTATGAACTTCTGGGATTCACATTGTGTTTTATGGCTCACTTCAAGCTTTCAAAGTTTCTGGGTTTTCTGGTACTGGTTCTTTGGGATTACTCACTCTTCCCTGTAGCCCCATCTTACTTCCTGGGCAGAGAATAATTTCCTCCTGTCCTAGAACTGAAATTGTCTCATATCTAGTGTCAGTTCTTCCAGTTTTTACCATCATCGAGGCAATGGATTTCTCAGTGTTAGTGCTCTTTGAAATGAAGAGATGGTTTCTTTCCAGCTGCACTTTCTGGGTCTTGCTTCCCATATCAGGAAGTTTTCCCTTCCTACTACAGCTCTCTATGCAAAGAAGGATTTCTTGGGTTCTTCTCTGAAATGTCTTCTGACATATTTCTACTCTATCCTCTGTGCTATTCAATTTGTTCTGAGAGAACTTGAAGCCCTTATTCAACTCTGGGCAGCCTGTGCTCAAGTGAGTGATGCACAGGAAGCAGAAATGAAGGCAGTGTCAAACTCCTTGTTTTGCACACAGAAAGCAAAACCTGGCATGTTTTACCCTAACTGTGGGACTTTTTTAAAGGCTGTTTTGTCTACAGTCTTTTAACTGTGTTGTGTCCCTCTCCCCTTTTCCAAGTATTTATGTAAATTTGCCTTTGGTGTAAGGGGTTCTCTCCTAGGACTTAAAATTTGGTACCAAATGACAAAGGGAAGACGGTTATATCTGTTTCTGTGGTTACTAAAGCTTGTCTGATGAGTGCTTCTGACCACTGCCATGTTTTGCAAGCTTGGGCATGTGTGTAATGTTTTTGCATGTCAAAACAGGCGTGTATCTGCTAAATAAATAACTCATCATTTATCTCCTCATCACTTTGCCAGGTATCTGATCGTTTAGCAGCTCTGAAGGGCTGCCATTGCTGATGCTCTGGGAACCTTTCCATCAAAGGCAGCCTGATTTGGGATTCTTGTTAGAATAAACCTATATGTCTCAGCTGACAGAACCAGCTGCTTAAAGGGCATCCTTGATACTGAGAAATAGTAACAAGCAGGGTATAAGTATTGCTAGGTGGGGAAGGGAAAGAGAGGCGGGAAGAGCATTGTATGACCCTATGTTTTGGCCTCCACTAAGCCAATTCAGACTGCAGATATTTTTAGAGCTGTTTTTGAGCCGGTAGTATGCTGTACAATTACACACCAACATGATGCTTCTCTTGTAGGTTGGTGTAGCTATGTTTCCACCTACTGGCAACTGTAAGGAATAGCTGAAAGAAGACTAAAGAGAATCATGGTTTTTATTTTGGCGAGGCACTAGAAGATGAAGTAGGAAGAAGCGCTTCTCTTGAGCTTGAAGAGTTTTTTAACTCCTCAAACTTGAGTGTTCTTTGCAAGATATAAACACAGAAGCTATTTCCAAATAATTTGCTTTGCAGCTACTGTGAAAATCAGTGCTTGAACTGAAAGGTCATAAGTAGAAGGTGCTTGCAGGAGGACTGAAAGTAGTAAGACACCAGACAGTCATTTTATATTGAGGGAGGAAGCCTGAGTGTATATCCATGGTAATTTGGCATAATAACAGCCCTAGTGAAACTGCAGTCTCTAAAACACCTACACATTCTGCCTATTAGGGACAACAATTGTTACAGTGTTATGGATAACACAGTCAAGGCTTTAGGCATTTGATGAGGAAAGTGCCCTTCATTAACAAGAAAATGTTAATTTCCCCAATTAAAAAGGTCTTTCATGTGTCAGGATGACCTCCCCCTGTCTTTCTTAACAATACAACTAGAGCTGGGTTTTCTTTCAGGAGCCTATCAGAAACCTATAGTGCCATTTCTTGCTCCTTGCCAGGTCAATGCCATCTGCCTATTTCACAGGGAAGACCAAAAGTCCTTTTGATTGCCACCTCAGAACTGCCTTGAGTGAACAGGAAAAAGATAATTTTGAGTAGATAGTGAAATGCGTGCTTCTAGAACCCATAAAGAAATGCATGGACTGCTAGTCCAAAACTTCCAGATCAAAATGTCTTTTTCAGTGAAAACTGATTTTCAAGCTAACTGTGTTCAGGCAGGATTCCTTATGGGCATAATATTCCTTACACCCTTATTAACTGCATCAAGGGTAGTCTGGGGAAGTTTTGTGGCACATGTATGTACAAGCCTGTTTGAATAGAGGTGCTGGACTCCAAAGTATTGAATCCGGACTTTGAGTGAGGTTGTTTTCTTTGTTGTTTGGTTGTAGGAACTCTCACGTAAGCTGCAGACAGTTTCCACAACTTGTGTTCTTCTACATGATGTGTTACAGCACCCAGGAAAATCATCTTGGAAGCCTATATATGTTGAATCCACATATTCAAAGGTGCCTCTGGTTTATCCCTTTTGATGCACTTTTTGAACTCCTTTAGCCGGCGGCTATTTATCCTTACAGAAGTCATAAGCTAGCTCTGACACTAAACCATGCAGAAGCAATGTGCAACCCAGATTTCTGCTGATGGAAACTTTACAAGCATCCAAATAACTTTTCCTGCTGTACACAGCTCATGGCTCTCCAAGCAGGGAGCTAAGGAGGAAAAGAGGTGAGGAAAATGGGTGAGGCAGCACTGCCAATACCATTTTGCTCCCCAATGTCCATTTTGAAGGTAGCTGCTTAACAGGCATTTGCTCTACTGAAAGGGTCCACTTTAATAAGAGAGTTAG
This sequence comes from Forpus xanthops, assembly GCA_032466535.1. Lineage (NCBI taxonomy): Eukaryota > Metazoa > Chordata > Aves > Psittaciformes > Psittacidae > Forpus > Forpus xanthops. The sequence continues at coordinate 45,881 of JASSUY010034329.1, forward strand.
ACAGGAAATGATACAAAATCAGTGATGCACCTTCATTAGCTGAGCAGCTCTAGATACCTTGTCACTGTAGTGCAACAGCTCTAAAAGTGTGTGCATAATGCTCTATATATTGATTTTTATAAATATACATGTCTGTAACAACATGCACATACACGTGCCACAGCGCAGATACTTTTAGCAAATTAAGATGTTTTACATGTATTTTAAGTGGATTGGTGGCTGTGCATCATGGCACAGGCTGTATAAGCTTGAGGGCAGAGGGTGGGAAGAAGGCTGTGGTCTGCGGCCTGAATGCATGCAAAGGCCTTGTGGGGAGTGTGAGGCTTCCTGAGTCCGCTTCTGACACTTCCTGCACATTCCATTGCTTGCTGACCTTTTTTGCATCTTATTACCCCCTCTCTCTTGTTTTGTAGTGTCTTCTCTCAGCTTTTCACACAGGAGCTTAGGACACTGAATAAGGAGCCAAAAGTCCTGATGTGGAGGCAGGTTGCCTGGAGCAGGCATTGCTCTGCCCCCTTGTCCTCAGGAGCTTCCCCTATGTACTGTGTTTTAAGCCACTCTGGGAAGATGAGAAAATGAAGAGCTTTTGCCATCAATGCCCACAGTCCCATGATAGAACCAATGTTTGTGGAAGCTGACCTAACTTCACGTCACGTTTCCCACCTATGGACCACTGGCTTACAAAAAGGGCAGGCAGTTCAGGCAGCTGAATAAGGATATGTTGTAGGACTGGGACTTCCCTGGGCTTCATACTCCCATGCGTGAGGCATAGAACCTGTTAGAGGTGCTGTTAACCATCTGCATTACGGGAAAGAAATGGGGGTGAGAAGTTTGAATGGAAACTACTGTGGAGAGTTTTTCTAAACCACTAATTGACACAGAGCTATAGGTTTGAAACTGGCTCAGAAGAGAGTTTGACAGCAAAGAAACCTGTATGGTGAGGGAGGAAACGTGCAAAGCAAAAGCATTCCCTTTGGTCTATTACACTGCACTGAAAGACTGTAGACAGTGATGAATGCCACCCTGACATAGAGGTGGGATGTGTAGTTTTTCCAACATAAGTATGGGCCCAACATAGGTATAGGTTTCTATTTCAGGTACGCTCTGTTATACATGTGATATGACAGACATCTACTTGATGTAAAAATCACACAAATGGAAGTCACTAGAGGAAAACTAGCCTTCTCCTTTGCCGTGTGATAAGTGGTATGGATTTCATATTTGGAATCTTTGATCTAGCTGCTCTATAAAGACAGAAGAGACAATGCTTTCTCTTTCTAAACATAAATAAATAAATCCATGGCTAGTTATGTTACACATTAAGATTGATGGCTGAGGAGGAACCATCTGGGGTTTTATTCATGCTACATACCAGTTCTGCTATTTCATTTCTTTTTGAAGTGGGAATTATTTGAGATTTTCAACTTCTTTACATGCAATTCAATGTAATTCCATCTTGTTTGTCTATGGAGTGGGAGGCAATCCCTTCAGCTTAAAGATGGGGAGGAAACTTTCATGTGGGGAGCTTGAGATACACACTGATTCTTACTGAGGTGTTTAGAGAGTTAAGTGTCCACCTGTAAACCACCTCTTTTCTCTTCATCTCTGAATACTTCTTGTATTATCCCTAGCTCTGAAGACAGTAATTGTAATTGTGGGTTGTTGGTTCCCAGGTGCCAGCAATGTGCAGTGGGTCAAAAAGAAGCAGGAATTACAGAAGTTAAGGTCATGAATATCTCTATTGTAGATAGATCTGGTTGCTGGAGTATTAGGATTGAGTGAGAAGTTCCTGAGGTTAATGATCCACAAGTGGTAAGAAGATTCTGTAGGACTGGGAACAGAGGCTGCTGAGCATGGCCATGCTGGTGCAGTGACCATTTTTTATGGGAGAATTAAGGGGGATTATTAGGGGAGAACTAGCTACAGTAAAAAAATAAATCCTTTTTCTTGGTCTTTGCAAACTGCAATAAAATTGCCTCTGAGTATTTGAACCTAGAAGTGTCTGGTTTTAAAGGCTTCATTATCAGCAGTGCTTACCCCCCATATGTTTGCTGACACTGGTTTATACCTGGGAAAGTCATGCTATTAGACACATGGACTATTTTTTTTCCCCATACAACAGAAAATGTTGAGCAAATATCTTCTCTCTGAAAAGAAATAACAGGCTACTGGGGCTGGTGTGCTTCTCATTCATCCTTTGTTCCTACTCTCCATTCACAACACTGGACCATGGTGCTTTCCAAAGAGGCTGGCTTCAAGGCAGCTCAGATGGGAAGCGCACATCTCAGCCCATGTAATAACTTCATGGGACTAAGCTATTTTCTATATGGGCTCTTGTTAAGAAGGTAAATATTTCTGAGCAGAGATGCCCACCTGTTTCTTGAATTACAGCTACTACAGATACAAAAAAAGCCCCAGACAAAACACTCGCCTGCTGTATGGCATTTAGTTAGTTATTTTTTTCTTAGGGGAAAAGAAAAACTTTGTTTAATGTTTATTAGTATCTAAATATTAGTATCTCAATGAATTCAGCACACAGACACCATAAACCTCTCTCCTGCTGGGGAGGAAGCTTCGGACCTGTTTACCTTCAGGTGTATGTTACCAAAACACTGTAATTTTGCATTTGTTTAATATAACTTCTTCATAATTGTTTTGAGAGCACCTTTTATTAGGCTAGTTCTCTCTTTCAGAAAGCCATCTACCTTCTGCTTCCTAGGGTGTAGGGAAAGCTTCATGGTTTTACATATTTGGAACTGAATGAGACTGTCTCATGAACTGGATGGGTTGAATTTCACAGCTACAAACCATCTGTGGCTTCTGCTGATGCCAGCGGGTATATGATAAATAGGGAGCCTGAGAAGAAAATCCATTATGGAGGCACAGCTCCTCCAGTTGCTAACAGTGCTAACAATCTACTGCTGTGCTGGTAACGGAGCTTCGTGGATGCATTTCCAGGGCCAGGGTATTTTTCAGAGAGTGAAAATGCCAGGAGGCTATGAAATCAAACCAAAGTTCTCTTAGCACAGCAGCATCTCATCAGCCAGCCACAGATGGCTAAGAACAGAGCAAGAACAAAACTTCTCTCTGCTAGAACTTCCCAGTTTCTGAGAACAAACAGCTTTGGGAATATCTGCCTGCTGTCCCAGGACATTCAAGGTCTTCTTATATTCTGTACTACATTTCCAGCAGAGGAACTTGAGGAATTGCTTAGGAGAAACTGGGGCAGCAGTTGAGCCAAGTCTGTTCCATGAGGGCCCTTTAGGCTGCTCACAGACCTGGGGCAAAACTCTTCACAAGCAGAGAAGAAGCTGCATGTAAATAGCCTGCCCCCTGAGAGGCACAGGGGATGCAGACCCACGGGCACTGCTGCTGCTCTGTTTCTTCAGGTAACTCTCACAACTGAGAGGCTTAACAGCTTGGTTAAAAGTTTGTGGAGAAATGAGAGCACCTCTTAAATTGCCATTGGAGCTGCTCCTGGTATTTATTACAAATGCAGCACCAGTGGGTAACCCCAGCTTCAAGAGCTTTCCATGCTCAATAGGACAGGTAAAAGTGGAAGCTGATGTGGGGATGTTGAAAATACGGCATAACCTCCATCTCTCACTTCAGAAAAGGTGTTGGTTGCCTACAGGCTTCTGGGTTGGCTGTTGTGTGGTTGGCAAGTGTTCAGTGTAATGGTTCCTGGTCCACCTGAGATGACAGCAGACGCTGTGTGGGGTGCAAAGACTTGCACCTCCAGAGACCCTGCTTCCTTCTTGAGAGCTGAGTGATAGAGGAGCATAGTTTTGGGAAGAGAGACCATGGTGATGAGGTGGAAACATTGAATGCCTTGTTGTGGATGCTGCTTCTGCATGAAGGCTTTGGCCATTGCAAGCGTGGGTTTGGATTTTAAATTTTGTAGCCTTACTTTGCCTAGTAGTTACCTTATCCTTGTACAAGAAGTGGGAGAGTTGATACAGCCATGTGGAACTGCTTCCTCTTGCAATCCCTTCCAGCCCTCTTCTGCCCAAAGACACCAGGTGTTACAATGAACAGACTAAAGGCAGAGTCTTCTCTACCATTTAAAATATACTTCTACTGCAAAGTAGAGTCACATTTTGCTGAGTTTTTCATAGGAATGGCTATGTGACACATTGGCTATTCTTTAGAAAGGGGTGATGACTGATGCACTGATTGATACTTGGTTCTTCATGATCTGCTCCTTCAGATCATGTTAATGCATATTTTCATTTGTTGGACTTTGCTTGTATTTTCTGATTTTTTAAAGTGGTGCTTTCTATAGCTGAAGGCTTGTAGTTTGCTTTTGATGTGTAATAGCAGACAACTTCAGCTTGTGGTTTGTTCCTCATCTCAGAAAAGCAGTTTGTTTCCCTCATTTTAGTTATGTCACATCCTCTTCAGGGGAGTGTGCAATGAAATGGTTTGTTTTCACTTGTCTCTTTCAAAGGGGGACAGAAGCTGTGCCTGTTTGAGTATTAACATCTCAGAAGCATTAATGAAAAAATCAATGAAACGTACAGCTGAAAACAGGGACTATCTGGGATGGACAGTCCTGAACTGACTTAGTTCTTTTTTCTCTGCAACTATACCCAAGCACCTCCTGAGGACTCCAGGGGAGCTCTCTGCAGTGAGTGCACAGCAGTGCACAGGAGCCACCTCGTAAGCATCCATGTCGGAGCAGCATCCACATCGGAGCAGCTGTGTGTGCTAACATCTCTCCACCCATCCCCAGAACAGCAAGTCCAGGAGGACCAGAGCACACTGGCACTGCTGCTGTTCATCTCCCTTGGCCAGAGGGCTCCTCTCCAGGCTGACAACCCGGTAACTTTCTTCCATCCTCAGTGTTCGCTGGAATGACTCCAAGTGTGAGCAGTACCGTTCCCCAGCTGGAAGGCTGAGGCTAATGGAAAAGTGATGCACACATTGCATGGTCTTGTGCCAGCCACTGCTGTAAAGGCTGACTAAAAATTGCAATTTATTTTAATGTACTTATTGAGGCATTTTAATTCCATCAAAGGAAATAATATGAGACAATCTACAAATATTCATTTGCTACTTTTAACTGGATTTGATTCAGCTGTGCTTGGTTTCTCCTTTACTTTGAGACTTCTCGCTTCCAGTCACAAGTATTCAAGGACTGGGAACCTTAAAAATTGCAGTCTAAATGCTGCATTTCATACATGAATATTTAAACAGAGTGATATACTCTGCTCTTTCTGTAAGGCCCCATTTTTAATCATTAATGTCTGTTCTTTTGAGCAAATAAACCCCATATATATGCAACTTGTATGCATTTAAAAAACAGAAGATAGCTCTCTGGGACAAGTTCCAATATGACAATGCTCTGTTTATGAATATTTATAGAGCCATCAAATTTGGTGGATACTGAATTTGCTGATAAACACTATGGTTTTACTTTTCTTCTGAAAGAGACCAAAAAATTATCTGTAAATTGGGTCAAATTGAGTACAGAATTGTGATCAAAAAGCATTTATTTTATTCTTTGGTTTAAAAAATAAATCAAACTTTTAAACTTTTTGACTGAAAGCAACTTTTGTGTGCATCATTCATCCAAATGACAAAGAAAACCTCAAACCTTTCAGCAGTATTGAATAACATAAACCAAAACATCTAATTCGTGGAAAAAAAAATCAAGTGGGTAAAATTTAAACTTAGGAGGTTTTGAATGTTAAGAGGTACATTGCCTATTGCAGATTAATAGCAAAACACTGTCAATGTGGTTGCTCTGGCATTGATTCAGATTGCAGTGAAAGCTTTTCATCCAGATGCACCAGTGTTTTGTTAGAACTGTGAAGAAAACTATCAGGTTGTTGTCTAGTGTGCATGCACCTTGCGTTGTGTTTAAGAAGGTACTATTGCCTCTTGCACTTGGTTCATGAATGTGACAGCATTTGTTCGTTCTGTACCTCAAGTATTCTGTTTTTTCTTCTGTGCATCAGGTGTCCTCACTTGATTTATTTTACATTTAAAATGGAATGTTCAATGTGGCATCATTGAAGCCTGTTACTTTTACAGCAATTGATAGCAGATCTATGTGCACAGAACCCTGGCTGCCCTTTCCTCCTACCAGCACATGCTGAGGAGCATGCCTGTATTTAAGTAGGGGTGCTAACTGTACCTGATCTAAATAGAATCATAGAATAGAATCATAGAATCATAGAATAGATAGGGTTGGAAAGGACCTTAAGATCATCTAGTTCCAACCCCCCTGCTCTGGGCAGGGACACCTTTGCAACACATATGATGTTTCTGAATCAATCATTGCACAAAGGTACTTGTTTGTCTGGTGTGCATTCAATTTTGTCTTGGGAATGAAAACAACATATCAGTATTTCCCATGGGATGGAAATACAGTTTTCCAGTCATCTCTAACTGCATGTGACTGATTCAAAACTAAAAGAGATACAAATGGTGGTATGAAGGAGAGAATGACAAAACATCTACCAAGGAGACAATCTGAGGAAATGCAGAGGCAAGTGATAGAAAACAAGATAGCTTTATGGGCAGGCTACACAGAGGCTCAAGGCAAAAGCACGGCCACTGGTTTTTGACAGTAGCATCAGAAAATGCAGTCAGGACACGGATACTGCAGTGCTGTGGAAACAGGCAGATATTCTGAGACTCCAGCTTTACTCCCCAGCTGGCTGGGGACACAGTGGTGCATTGGTTGTGAACCTTCTGTGACAGAATCAGCATAAGCATGTACTGGACTAGGGTGCTTGTCCCTGGGATCTGAGCAGAAAAGGCTGGGAGTTGACTGCAGGAATATATAGGTATATTGTTCACTACAGTGTAGTGCAAGTTTGCCATGCCAAACTTCGGTCATTTACATAGGATATCTGACTGTAGGGAATGTATCAGTGACGTTCTTAGCCAAAGCCATGTTCAAGCAACAGCTGGATGGTTTTATTTCAAAATGGTTCACTGAGAACCATATATATTTTGACTGGAAAGCTTTTGGTTGGCATGGAGTTCTGATTTTGTGTGAACCAGAAAACAATGGGTTGGCACTGTCTCAATCTTACCAATGAACCCCTGCCCTTTTGCTAAAAAGGAGCTAGAAATTTGTGAGATATGGTTTGTTAAAAAGTATACGTAGTTGTAGAATAGCAGAAGTTACCAGTTCACTGTGTGTATGAAAGCAGGAAACAAACCCACATGGTTTTGATCTCTCGCAATAGGGTGGTTGCCCTTTTTATTCTGCTACAGAAGTAGTACCCTTCTACGACCCTTCAAGAAATTCAAAGCATGCAGGTGTTAGGAAGAATTTCTTTGTCAAATAATCAATGAAGTCTGATGAAGTCTAAATCTTCCTATACATGCTGTTACGTTGATTATTCAGAAAGAGTTGTAACATGTGCATGTTTGCTTTAACATAACCTTTTTTTTTGTCTTCTTCAGGTAAGACTATGAGGTGGCAGCAAGAGGTCTGTAGCTGTGTTTGTGCTATCCAGCTGGGCATGAATAGTGAGCAGGTAGAGATGGCTGTAAATTCCTGCAGATCTCCTGTAGAGAGGCCTGTAAAAGGAGGGGGCTGCTCTCTTCTCCCCAGTTACAAGTGACAGGACAAGAGTAAACTGCCTCAAGATGCAACAAGGGAGGTTTAGACTGCATATTAAGAAAAAGTTCTTCATCAGAAGGGTACTCTGGCATTGGAATAGGCCCAGTGTAGTGGTGGAGTCGCTCTCCCTGGAAGTGCTTAAAACCCACACAGATGAGGTCCTTGGTGACATGGTTTAGAGTGGACTTGGCAGTCCTGGGGTTATGGCTGGGCTTAAAGGTCTTTCCCAACTTAGCTGATTATATAATTCTATGAAAATGGTATCAGAGATCCTGGATTTTAAAAACTTGTGTTTTTCTTTTTTACTTTCAAAATCCTTTTTGTTTTACTTCAGTACAAAAATAATACCTGACATGGGGTCTTACTTAGAACTTCTGTTTTCAAAGGAAACTGAGGTTTTACTACATGTTCTCATTGAAGGGTTTTGCACAACAATTTGTGACTACATGCCATTCTCTTTGCCTTCACTTTGTGCAGTGCTGATTCCTTCTGCTAAAGATGGCTCAGACATGGGCAGTTCTGGCTGCATTTCTTCTCTTGCTGATAAATCTGGTTAAAGGGCCAGGTAAGTACAAAAGAGCCAAAACTACGTGCAGGACACTTTGGTACTCCATATTTCCAATTTACCAGTACACTGAAATTTCACATTTCATCAGGGAGAATTTTTCTTACTAATTAATGTGAATGCAGAGTGGCACAGGATGATATATATGATAGGAACCTAGCACAGATCATCTGAAGACACATCTCCTATTCAACTGGGACAATATCAGAGTCAAGATTTTTAGTAGAAAAGGGATCTACATATGCCCCTTACTAAATTTGCCTCATGAAGTACTGCTCCAGGTGATCTTCGGTTTTAACCCTGTTATAGTTGTATGTTCCACCACTATCCCCGTTTTACTTGCACTTGGTTAAAGGTGCCTAATTCGGTAACAAAATAATGTATTTAAAGTAGTTTCCCTTCCCTTAAGGCTGAATCTTGCCTTCCCAATCAGTTTTACAAAGCCCAAGTTAGTGATAGAAGTCTGTTGCCTAAAAAAGAAATGGAGCCTGCATCACATACCTTCACAGTGTCCATAGTGGAGAGGCACCATCCTTACTGTGTTTCCAGACTTCAGAGTAACACCAGGAAGCTGGACCTGAATTTGAATGCTACTTATGTGTATCTGCTCAAAGTAATGTGTTCCCAGGGCTGCCAGCACAATAAAGAAGCAGAAATTTCTAAGTGTGATGAAGCCAAGAGTTTCCTGTCTTTGACAATGGCTGTAGCATCATTTTTTATTGTTTTCTTATGCAGCTTACAACATGGTGAGTGTGGAGGCTGGTCATGAGGCTGTATTGAGTTGCCCTTATGCCTCCAAAGCATCTTTGATAATGGTGATATGGAAGATGAAATGCAGCACTTGCTGCTTGTTTGCCTATAGAAGTGATCACAATGAGACAAGGAAGATAAACTGCAGCGAGAGGATGATGTGGAAATATTCACCTGACAGTGACCCTGATCTTCGTATTTACCCTGTGAGCCTTGGTGATGAGGGGAATTACACCTGTGAAATCGTCACCAGTGCAGGGAATTTCTTTTTTTTCTCCTTTCTGACTGTGATAGGTAAGAAACACCTTTGGGAGCGATTTTGGGGTTTTGTGTGTGGGTGAAGATAAAAATGATTTGATTTGGTGATAAAAGACCCAAATTAAAAGATATAAGCTGACTTTGGCTGTATGGAGAAGGGAAAAAGGCTTGAGGAGTTACATCATAGGAGTCAGCTGTTTGATGGAGAATTAATCTGGGGGTTTTGTGTTGTTTTTTATCTTCTGCCTCAGGAAAAAGGGAGGTTTTAAAACGCACAAACCCAACAGTCTGCAGAGTTTCTGAGGGGGTTCTTTGGATGTAACATGGGGTGTGACTGTTGTGTGAATGTTCATACAACCAGGAGTATACTTTTGGTTCAGCTAATGCAAACAGAAGATACCAAATAAATACTGCTGCTATGTGCTGAGCAAGAGGATGCTGAACCAAGACTCCTGTCTGGGTAAGAGCTGAACAGGAAGGAAGCAAAAGTTTCAGGACACTTTCACTCTTCCAGAAATACTGAAAGCTGTCTACAAGACTGCATCACTAAAATAAAAATCGAATTAATCTATTTTGAACATCAGCAAGAAAAAAAGAATATCAGGAAACATAATAAAGACATCAAATCATTTTTTTTCAAGCAGGCAGGTAAACTGTCTAGGTTTCCGTTAATTAAAAAACCCCAAAACAACCAAAACCAACATAGGAGAAGATTTTGTGTCTGGCCATATTAGTTAAGGCTTATGAATACAAATAAACAATCTGGGAAATCAATTCTGGTACTGTATAATTGCTATTATTAATTTTTTGCCACTTGATTTATGTGTCTGTTTGCACAGTCTTGCCCTTCTGATTCTCTTAGGTATTGTCCACACCTTATCCTGTTTTGTCAAATGCAGACTATGAGTTGTTTGACTCCAGGCAGAACAGTTTTGTTCAATTCCTCCTTTATTCCCTTACTATCAAGTTCTTGATTCTACCTGCACAGTCTCCTAAATACCTCAGCTGGAGCTTCACCAAGATGTGTTTTCTTCAGTATGCACTGCCATACTTACAGATCTTCATTTAATCCACTTCTCTCTGTCATCCCCATCTTCTTCTGTTACTCCTGTAGTCGCCTCTTGGACAACATGGAGAAGCAGTACTATCAGATTCAGATAGCTAGTTTTGGAGGTATTCACCTTGGACTTTTTGCTGTATTTTTTCCCCTGAAGATCATAGGTGCTAATATTCCGAATTATTTTAAAATCTCTTAAATTGATCATCCAAAATAATAAAAAAACCCACCTATTTTTCATTTTCTTAGTGGGTGTTTTTTTTACTGAACTAGAAAAAATGGTTGTGGTCTTTTTTCTCTCTTCTGTAGTCTCTCCCACAGTGTCTCTAACCTTTGACAAGAGCACAGGGGCAGTCTGTCAAGCGTCTGCTGGAAAGCCAGCTGCTGACATCTCCTGGATTCCTCCAAATAACCACAGCACCAGTGAAGTCCATCACCCCAATGGGACAGTGACCAGAGTGAGCTGGGTCAATACCACACTTTCCACTGTTACCTGCTTGGTTACCCATCCAGCTACAAACCGGAGTCTGTTCCTACACTTGCCATGTAAGTCACATTGTTCTGCATCATTATGCTCTTGGGCTTCATTGTGCTGTTCTGTGCAGCTGTTCCCAATGAATGCCAAGGCTCTGCATATTGTTTAGTGGGGTTATAAGCCAAAGTCTTATTGCATGGTGACACAGAAATTAATAGTTTTGAGTGAGTTTCTATCCCTTGCTTGCTTCTTTCTATTCCTGTTATACTTTACAAAAATTCCTCATTCTGCATTTGGTGGGTTGACCTTGGCTGGTTGCCGCTGGCTGCCTTGGTGAGCTTGGTGCTCACCAAGCTGCTCTATCATTCTCCCTGCTCAACAAGACAAGGGGAGAAAAATAAGATGAAAAGCTCACAGATCAAGATAAGGACACAGAGATTATTCACCACTTACTGTCATGGGCTAAACAGACTGGACTTGGGGCAATAATTTATTGGAAATAAAATCAGAGTGGGTTTGTGAGAAATAAAAGCAAATCTAAAAGCACCTTCCCTCACCTCCCCCTTCTTTCTGGGCTCAGCTTCACCCCCAACTTCTTTGCTCACTACCCCTGAGTGGAATCGTAATCAAAGCCCAGACAGTAACTCAGAATCACGAAGGCGTTCACTCACCCCATCTCTTCCTCCCCCAGGCAGAATAGAATCATAGAATCATAGAACAGTTAGGGTTGGAAAGGATCTTAAGATCATCTAGTTCCAACCCCCCTGCTCTGGGCAGGGACACCTCACACTAAACCATGTCACCCAAGGCTATGT
>JASSUY010034330.1:0-16099 GCA_032466535.1 Forpus xanthops
TTTCCTTTCCTTTCCTTTCCTTTCCTTTCCTTTCCTTTCCTTTCCTTTCCTTTCCTTTCCTTTCCTTCTTTCCTTCTTCCCTTCTTCCCTTCATTTCCCTTCCCTTTCCCTTCCCTTTCCCTTCCCTTTCTCTTCCCTTTCCCTTCCCTTTCCCATTATTTCCATCTTCTTTTTGTCTTCTCTTCTCCCTACCTTTTTTTCCTTCTTTTCTCTTTTTCTCTTTTATTCTGTTTTCTCTGTCTCACATATCTTACTTCTACACTTGTCTAATATTATGACCTTTACATTTCTGGATGTTGTTCTACTTATGAAAGTCCAGTGTGCAGCATATGTGGCTAAGGGGCTGATACACTTACTGCATTTGTCTTCCCCTTTTACTGTGGCTATAAGAGTTGTGAGTGGCACAGAAATATGTACATACAGATTAAAATTTGACTTTACTCACAATTGATGATAATTATTAAGAACACATCCCTCCCCCTCCAAAGAACTCACACATAGATACCCCTCCCCCTCCAAGAAGGAACCTCCTCTTCAACACCCTATGTTTAATGCAATCAGATGTTAATTAACTGACAATGGTACATCTGATTGATATGCTTGGCGTAGTGAACAGCAGATTCAGAAAAATGAGTATTCATGAATATCATCACTTTACAGTTTGCAATAACAAGTCTAGCAATAGAGATAGATCTGTTTCAATACAGTTTATGCTCCCATCATTCTACAAATGTTTTATCCACAGCTAGATCCCATCAACCATCCTCGAAGTGCCACCTCCTTCTCTGTTTCTCTCTTCATTTTCAGTTACTAACCAGTATGGCATCTGTAGCTGGCACAGCTGCAGCTTCATGTTGCAGCTTTATGCAGCATTACCAGCTACCTTTTCTTCGTTCCAAGCTTCTACTGTTCTGCTTGTCCACCTTTCAAAATGTTACCTGTAAATTGTGCGTTACAAATATTAGTTGCAAACCCTTCTTTTCATTGCTGAACTGCGCAAGAAGAAAAAGTACAGGTGGAGAATGGCAGCTCAGAAGACCAGAGGATGAGAGATGAAGAAATATGTAAAATGAAGAGTAACTGGTTTGAGAAACATTTATGTTCTTGTTTAAAGCAAACTCCCCTTACAGAAGAACCTTTCCTTAGTAGTCATATCAATAGCACAAAATAGGGGTCTAAATGCATGAAAAGATTTTGAAGGACTTTTCCTCCACAAAATATGGCCAAAAGCATCACTGATGAGCCAGGTTGGCACAGATGCTCAGCAACCCAGCAGAGCTGTTGGGTTGGGGTGGGTTTCTTTCTTTTTATTTTGATCCATGCCACAATTTTAGCCATTAAAAAGGTATTTTCACAATCTTTTAGGCACTTTGAAAAGCCTTATTTAGAGGTAAGTAAGGCAAACCGTAGAGAGGCATAGTTCTGTCCGGCATCAGTATGTCAGGATAAATAATGATCAGTCAACATAATTCATAATCCCACACAGTTTAGAGTATTCTTAATTAAAATACTGACAGGTACCACAAAGGTTTACAGAAAGATTGCTTTTTTGTTTTCTTCTTTTTTTGATTTTTTTTTTTTTCCTACCGTTGTATATTATTTAACCTCTGCTTGCTACAACTTCATTTTCAAGATTGTTAGAGGCAAATGTTTCTCATCTCAAATTTGGCCCTGTTCCTTATGAAGAAACAACAAAACCCACGCCCTCTAAAGACAATTCTGGGATCAGGCTTTGGATTCATGAGCTACAGATCAGAAATTCAGGAATATATGCACATTAGTCTGTATAAGAAACTGCTGTGCCCTCTTGCCTGAGGGCATGTAATTTCCTATAGCATTTATCTCCTCCTGGAAAAAAGGGATAGATTTGGGGTAGGTAGTTGATTCTCACCATCAGTTCTTGCAGAGTCTGAATTTTTCATTCTGTAAATGAAGTGCATCAAGAATGGTTCGTGTTTTTCTACTATTGCCTGAAATCTTGTCAAATACGTTTCCCTTTCCCTGTCACTCTCATAATGTTCCTTTATAAAATGCTACAACTGGATCCTTGCCGTGGTTAAAACATCCTCACAGCAATTACAAGAGAAAAATCTTTTAAAAATTGCATGTTTTTAAAATTATTTTCACTTCCATTTTCAAACCCAGAGTCACAGAGACATGAGCTCAACATAAGGAGACGTGAAAATGTTTACTTGTCCATTCTTGTAATACCATATCACTTCATTGTAAACATGACGCAGTTCTGCACTTTTTGTAATTTTTAAGAATTTGACAAGTACTACAATATCACAGTAATATTTGTACACTACATTACTGAGTTACACAATTCTAACTTCACTTGTAACTTACTTTCCCCTTCCCAGAAATAAAGTAATACTACTTGATACCACTTAGGAAATTCCATTTTTTACAGCACTGAGGCACTTAGAATTCATCCAGTGCACAGAATTACATGCTGCAAAGTCCATTGATAGTCTAATCCTTAGAAACTTTTCTAAAATCTGTGATGAGCATGTATTTACTGGGCAAATGATAGTTACGTGAAAAATAAAAGTGATTCAGGTTAGTAGAAAAGGTGTAAGAGACAGGGTGAGTTTGAAAAATTAGAAGTACAGCACTGAAGGCAAGAGATCAGATGTCATCCATTGGCCAAAATTCCCCTCGAAGTGATGTTAATATTAGAAATAATTTTGTAGAAACTTGTCAGAGAAGGAAACTGACTTGGCTAAGAACTTGACATCCCCATTAATCCTCTTGTGCCATGTATTAGTATGATCTGGCCTAAACATTAATAACACCTTTTCTGTGCACTGCAACGCAGGAACCTTTACATTGTTACTGGTGCCTTTGAGTCCTCTCCACTCCTCCCCCAAAGCAGCCCCTTTACCTGTTATGTTTTAGTCAAAACAGGTTGTTTTCCTCAACACAGGGAAAATTGAAACAAAATTCTAAATTAATGTGATGTGGGAGGCTATGTCATCTGTGGATCTTGTTACCAAGGAGGAAGGTTGAGATGCTGTCTAACTGACAGTGATTCTTTCATAGAATCACAGAACAGTATGGATTGGAAGGTATCATCAAAGGTGATCTAGTACAACCCCCTGAAATGAGCAGGGACATCATCTAGGTCAAATTGCCCAGAACCATGTCCAGCTTGGCCTTAAATGTCTCCAGGGATAGTGCATCTACCACCTCTCCGGGCAACCTGTGTCTGTAATTTACCACTCACACTGTAGAAATTTTTTGCTCATATCAGGCTGAATTTACCCTCTTTTAGTTTAAAGCCATATTTGTTTTTTCAGTTTACTGTGAAACAAACAACAATCTGCATTTCTCTTACTGTAACGAAGGTGCAGAGCCACTGTTCCATTCAAAGTCTTCAACTTAACCTTGAGAAAAAGACAAACCATGGAGTAATACTGGGGACATGGTTTACAAGACTATCCATATATAAAACTACACTGATCACGAAACACCTTTAAATCGTAGTTCCAGGCATGTGTTTTACCAATATTAGTGTACATTCCCTTTGCTTACAGCTGGAGGGCTCTGGCTTTCTGTAGAAGGAATGTGAAGCAGACAGGAAAGAGAGATCCACATGTCAGGGTCATTGCTGTCAAATGGCCACCTCACACATTGCAGATGTTGTTCAAGCACGAGCTAAGGAGTGTGTGGAATAAAAAGCAGCCTATGGTACTTTAGGTGGGAATAAATGCTGCAGAAAGCTTGCAGCATGCTTTTACATCACAAGCGAATTTCATCAGCAGGGAACAGGATGTATACAGGAATCCATGTATAGGCTGATCTTAGAGTAATATTGGTACATCAATGTTAATTTTATACTTTGTCAACAATTTTCTTAGGGAGTTAGCACTAGGACTTTTTGCAAGTTCTAGGCAAAATTTGGGCATAAGCATATGACTTACACTAAAACATTAACAAATCCTGTAAGTATATATCAGAGATTTTCCTTAGAAATGAACTTTTATTGACAATAAACTCTAGTATATTCTAAGATGAACAATGAAAGAGGGTAAAGCTTCTGAGTATGCAAAAAAAAGGAATAGCTGATAATGATGGGTCTTGCAACACAGTCACGATGACTTTATTTCATGAGACCAAATAATATAGATTTGGGAATACTAGTTGAATTAAAATGTTCATCATCTATTAGGAAGGAACCATAGAAATTTGAGTTGTGACCATATAATATTCCATATAGTGTATGACGAATATGTGGTTTATTGATTTGACAAGTACTATTATTTTCCCCCAGGAAAAAAAGTGAATTTGTGGCAAATAGCCTAATAGAATGGTACAAGTAATTGATGGAGTTCTGCACAGTCTGTTGGGTGAGGTGACAGATCTGCAAAGCCTTTGACTTATTAGTTTTCCTGTCGTCATAGTGTAAGGTATGACTATAGTCAAAGTAAATTTAAAAAAATACAGTATAAACTAGAAAAAGCAAGAGGGAAAGAAAGAATGATTCTAAATTCAATTCCTACATCAAAACAATTTAAAAGATCTTGTTCAAATAATTCAGAAATTAGCATAATTTTCACTGTAAATATCTTACTAAAATTAGGATTTATATTCCAAATTATTTTATATAACTTTAAAAATATTTAAGATACATTAAAGTGATCTTTGGCTATATAGTTACACTTTTTATGCAATTACAGGTTACTCCATTAGATGTGTACATGATAATACACGAAAACAGAACTTTAAAGATTCATAAGGTTCTCTTAATAATTGCTGCTTCTTACTTACACTTTTCTTTAAGCTAAGAGCTGTTTTTGCTGCCCTACCCACATCATAGCCTAGCCAAGGCTATGCAGTGGAAACTTAAATTGAGAGATAATTTGCCTCCTGTAGTAATAAGAAGCTTGTAATAATTTGGAAAACAGTGTTTTTTTAATACCTGTTCCTTCCATGTTGAATGAATATATTATCTGGTCAGTATCATACCTCAAACTGTTGCACATTTTTAAAGGAAGTAGAATGTTGAGACTTTTTGTAAAAGCATTAGTATAATTGTGAAAATAATGATTAAAGGTGGCATGGGAGAGCATTCCTTGCCTTTTAACTTCCCTGACATCTGTTCCCAATAGTGTTTTTAGGGGATGAATGCCGTGTTTGCAGGGAAAGGTTATAAAGGCATTGGGCTTGTTTTGGTTACCCAATATAGTTTTAGCACAAGACAAAAACATTCAAAATGTACAGTCTAAGCCATTGAAATGGCCAACTGTAAAAGTATCTACACTAATATATATAAAGCTTACTCAATATAATTATGTAAATGAATTCAATTTTAAGAATCAGACAACAAACTTACTGAAAAAAGAACAAGATCTGCTATAAAAGTGTGCCACCATTGCAGTTGGCAGTGTACTAAACTACTAAATACTTGTGTTTCTTTGGCCCAGAAGACCTGCAGAATCTTTCATTAATATGTTCTTTATGTATGAGCCAGGTAATACAAATTTTCACTAGCTATGGAATCATATGCATCTAGGAAATATTTGCAAATAAAAACGTATTCTTCTGTACTTTGATAAAGCATTTTGGTCTTGGTACGCAGGTAAAACAGAGCACCAGTTCTTTTTTTTTTTTTTCCCAATGAACTATGTTTATTATGCCAATTCTAATTGCCATGCAATCTAATGGTTTTAAGGCTTATATTTTCCACATCACTGGACATTACATACATGAAAGCATTTTATACTGTCATTATACATCAATGTTTGCAGTTGGTTATACATATATACAGAAATTATTCACACATCTTAACCTTGCTATTTCCTCCTTTCAAACCAACATAATTTTACTGTGAAAGCAGCTTTTTAATAAATGGTATAAGAAATACAGCAAGGCACACATTTTTTAAAAACTTTTTTTCTCATTACCACCTCAAGAAGCATAAAAAACAAAAATGTCGTACTTAATTCAGTAGAATGTCAACAGTTCCTAATATACAACACCATGTAGTTGTTTCTTGAAGTGCTGCATAGATTAAATTTTAAAATTAAATAAATAAAATACCTTTTATTTTAATTACCTAATTTTCAGATGTATTGAATCAGGAGGGCTAATGACTTCTTTTTGCTGCAATCCAACAAAATTGTCACTTTAAAAGTAAAATAGTTTCAATAAACTTATGCATTATACACATAAATATTTAGATACATAAAATAGAAGAGTACTGGCAGGTACAGCTGCAAAAAGATAAACCAGTCTAATCATGAATTCTGTAGATCTTCAAAACTTTAAAGAACAGAATCAGTGATAGGTAGTACAGAGGCAACCAACTGAGGAAGGGTAGGTCATTAGAGGTAGCTTGGGAGAGGAATCCACATGAAAGCAAATGGCCTTGCTACAATACAAAATGATCACTGAAACAGGACTAGCATATGCAGCCTGACCACAAAGCCAACATGGACAAATCACATTTGGAAAGAAAATTTATCTTGGGAGTCAGTGTAATGAAAGGCAGTGATACAATGGAATTGGAGGTCATCCCAGGGTTTACAGGATGAACCTGCACCTGAATTGCAGCCAAGATTCTAAAAGGAAACAAAAAAAAGTAATAGTAGGTTACAGAAAATGAAGTTTTATTTGCAAAACATAGCTCTTGCAGAACAACCATAGATACTCATTAAATGATCACATGCCAGAGCCTTTAATGCAGAAGCATACAGTAGGCAAACAATGACTTTTAACAGCCTGAGGTACAAGTTAGTGTAAAAAAATTGTATTGATGTAGAAAGCTCATTGATTTTTGTAAAGACTTCATTTCTAAAGAAACAAGAGAATTCATCAAATCTGACCTTTTCCCTGGATGTTATCCTCATCTTTACCTGCAAACTTACCCTCAGCACACTCAAAAGTGCACTGATCTATGAAAACATAGGAATTTTCAAAAGCCAAGCAACAAAAAGATCTACCCATCACTTATTTTAATATTTATGTAAACATACAGAATGAGATTTCAGTGGAGAGGAAGAAAGGATTGTCACAGAATTGCTCCGTGAATAGGATTGTCAGTGTCATCATTGTATTTTAAAATTGCAAATAGTTGTTGAAAGACTTGCAGTACCATCAATGAGTTAAATTTTCATACTGTAGAATTACCCAGCTCAGAGTTTAGGGTTAAACTATTCATCAAAGAGCACAAGCTTATGATGAGGATTATGAGGAAATAACTGTCAGAATACAGCTCAAAGATTAGTGCAAAGGACATCTCTTAGGCATTTCCTAGGAGGCACTCTAGACATGCATTATGTGCCTTCCAAATTAAGCAGGAATATCTGGATCTATCCAGTTACCTTCTGCTTTGATCTTATTTGCTGAAACTGACCCTGTCCCCCATTTAGAGAAGAAAAATACTTGCATGAAAATAATGAAAAGCTCAACAGTTTGTTCAGAAATTAATGAAGAACTGATCAGAGTAAAGGGGAAGATTGTATCAAAAGGTATCTACAACTGTGGCACAAGTTTCATATATCTATAATAGGAAAAGTCTCACTGATGGATTACATCAAGTTTTTCAAAAGTTATATAATTCACAGGCAATACAAGACCAGCTGCTTATTCATTTTTTTTTTAAAGTCAGCTACTATAAGGAGCTAAAAAGTCAGACTGTTTTAAACTCTACAAAGGAACGTTACAGCACTTATTGCCCTATAAAAACCTCTAGGAAAAGAAAGGGTAAGCAAAGAGATTATTCCTGTAGTTCCAGTTGCTAAAAGTAAATTGTTGTGTAAACTTGTATATTTTTCCTGTAATTAATAATTAACTAACAGTCCTTTGCATTTATGTATCATCTTTTAGCTGTGGATCTCAAAACACTTTTCAGTGAATAAGTCATGCTTCACAGGTCTCATTGGTCATTATTCTCATTATTCTTCGTTAAAGAAACTAAGGAAAAGAAAGAATAAGTCATAAAAAATCTATTGCTGAGGAGGAAATAACAGTCAGGCTTTCTGAGTACCAGTCCTGTGTTTCTCCTCGTTACAGTAAGTGGCAGGATATTCTGGCTAACATTGCAGCACTGTCAGATGAAACCGAAGTAGTTTCCTTATGTCTGATATTTTTTCCCTAAATTAAGTTACAACTTAACTTTAAATTACAAATTCTTCACAAAAAGAAGTAGTTTTTGATCTCATTTGTAAGAATTAACAGATTACATACAGAATTCTAATGTATCCTCTAGAAAAGTCTTTGGACACATCACATAAACCTTCTTAATGTATCTCTATGCATACTGAATATGGGACTAAAAATTCCCATTCCACTGGTGAGTCATGGGTCACAGTGACAGCAAAAAACTGAGTGATCTCATATACAGAAAGACAGTTCTGTCAAGCTGTCCCCTACTTGAGAAGTAAAATCAGCATAGAACTTCTGAGAAGAACTGCTCTGAGAACTACAAGAACTTCTGTTGAACTGCATGTTGGCTCATATCAGAGACTAGTTAATACTGACAGGGATATTTTTAAGCCTACCTATAGAATTGTTACTATTTTCCCATAATGGCAATTTTTTGGTAGCACACTGCTAAATAAAAGGATTGCAACAATTGGCAAAAATATTTTCTTCCCTGTTAAGTTTATTCTTCTGTACAGCCAAGGTAAATACTAAAGCAGTATAAAAATCAAAGTACATTTGAAACTATGCCTTTTTCAGCTTTGAATGCACAGTATGCTTTTAAGGTACACATATACTATGGATTATTTTTCTCTAAGTATTGCAGCTACACATGGAATTACACATTTAAATGAGCTTACAGCACAGGTGCTACAGGAAAAAATAATAGTGTTTGCCATTTATCTTTCAAATTAAATAATGTGTTTTTAAATAGTAACTTTTTTCATAATACACTTATGGGAACAACATTTATCTGTCACATTTTAAAAGATGTATTAGTAATAAATGTAAATTACCTTTGGAAAATCAGTAATTAGCCTCATCAAAAAATAAACAATCTGCCACCAAAAAGATAATCTTTAGCATAGTTAAGTATAATAACTGTTATTTGAATAAGTTAACAAATTAGGATAGATTGCTTCTGTAATTCATTCCCCATAGCATGAGAGATGAAGTTAAAACACCAAGCTTGTGAATGGGGGAAGGGAGCTCAGACTTTAGTGATACCAAATGTAGCAGCTCATATTTTCATTTTTTGATGTGCCAGAGATAAACTACATGTATCCTAGGGCTTTACTACTGGGAATAATACAGTACATAATTTCCATGGAAGCAATGCTAAGTGCATCATTTAAGAACCAGTATATCCTCCTAAATGTAAAAAGTGGGATGTAGTTTGAAGGGCTTTGTTACCTTAAAAATTTTTGTCAGCCCCTGAGCAAAAAAAAACACTATAACACAAACCTACTAAATTGTTACATACAAAGTCTGCGTTACATTTTATTGCATCAGGGGGCATTTACTACTATCTTCATCCTCTATGTCCAACCTTAGTCATTACATCAACTGCATATTGTCACATCCCAGTCTTATGAAAAACCTAGCTGGCCACTAGTAAGAAACTATGAAATTTTGAAGACTGAGTGAAATTTTATACAGTGTTGTGAGATCCTCAGAGGAAAAGTACTAATGAATTGAAAAGACATGTCATTACCTTCCTCAATGAAAGAATGAGAACAGGAATAAAACCACAGTCACTATAGTAAGCATTCTTCCTCAAATTAATGTTATAAAAATGAGTTGAAAAAATGAGAAAAGTATTAAAATAGTAATTAACAGAAAACTTATGTTTACATATTGATCACTTATCAACCTCAAACTTTTGTCATCACCTCAATTTCCAAATAGTCTTCCATATACAAATCATTCTTGTAACGTAATTCCAGAATATATAATATCATCTATGAGTTTTGTAATTCCCAATTGATTTTCATAGCTACTCCATTTGTTTGGATGTGTCCACGTATTAACCTAATGGGTAATCAACAGGATATGACAGCCTATTTCAGAGGCATTCAAGAAAAATCCTCTTTGTTATGATGATTCCAAGATAAGGAATTATTCAAATAGATACATGTTCAAAGAGATAATGGCAAGTTGCAGACTATTGCTGTCATAACCTAATGACTTTGCTAGACATATTTATACAAATGTGCATGTGTGGATTCTGGGTTAGCCACCAATATGTGCAAAAGAAAAGTCCAAAGCATAGTAATATAGCAAAATCTGGAAATGCAGAAGAAAGCACTCTATTACATACAAATAGGCCCAGATCCTCTGCTACAGCTACATGGTTTGCAATAGGAAAGTACTAGTGGTTTTCATGGGCAGTGATGGATAACAGTCTTTTCTCCTAGCAACATCATGGAATCATAGCAGGAGTTAGGATAGAAGGAAATTGAACATCATCTGGTCCAACCTTCTGCTCAAAGGAAGGCTATTTTCAAAGGTAGATAGATCACTCAGGGCATGTCCACTTAAATTTCGAAAATCTCCAAGGATGGAGATTCTAGAACCCCTCAGGTAAACCTGGTCCTGTGCTTAGCCTTGTCTTTTATTGGAAATTTCCTTGCTATACCTTCTGGCAAGCAGCAGCATTTGGAATTGGAATGGCATTTGGAGTTGCCATGCTATCTCTGGTCTACTGGAGGAGTGTTTCCAAAGACTAATGGCATTCTACACAGCTATGCTGGCTTTTGGGTCACCAAACAACTAGTGAGACTCAAAGCAGCAGTGCTACTTGTTAGGATCTTATCCAGAAGTTGCTTCGTAGGTCTTCTTTTGTTGTTAAATGTGCAGTTATTGTTGGACATTTGTGTGAAGTCAGAAGATCCAGATCTGAACTACTTTCAGACTTTGGAAGAGGTCAGATACACTTTCCCACTTTAGGTTGCACCCTACTTATGTTTTAAAATGCTCATCACAAAATAAAACCGAAGCTTCCAGTACTGCTGTTTGGCTATCAGTGTCTACCTGCTTTATTCTACATTACCTTCACATTATAATCTTTAATGGTGTTATAAAGATCTCTTGTTTTGGTAACCTCCATTTTTGGTTTAGCGCTGAGTTGTAATAATTTTGTTCTTATTAATGGCTTATTGAACTTAAGTTATGGTAAACTGATATCAAGAGATTACTTATCTCACTACTCATTCTCCAAACTGCTTAGTGATTCTTCATGGCTTGTCTGGAAATACTGTAGAACTCCAACTCACTAGTCACACAAAATTCTTGTAAAACCAGAAATTCAGTTTCATCAAGTGCTTTTGAATGCCTCATAAGGCCATCTGACTGTGGAGAAGTGGATCAATGAGTAGAGCTGGTGTCTGGTTCCACAGCTCAGTTGAAGAGGGAAGAGAAGGCTGATATAGAAATACTACTTCTGAAGAATTCCCAAGTTCTGTAAGATAGCAGATATGTTCCAGAAGGGACCAGTTCCAGTAAGTGCAAAGCCAAAGGGCAAGAAGCAGTAAGTATTTACTGCATTTGTTGACCAGTGGCATGTAAATTTGGATTACAGTGTAATCAAAACAAATAATATAGCACTACCATCAAACAGAAGCCCTAGGTAGTGGATGGCGGTTCGTCTCCTCTCATTTTTACAAAAAAAAAAAAAAAAAAAAAAAAAGGAAAAATGTGTAAAAAAAAAAAAATAAAAAGAAGGTGCAACTTGTAAAGTACATACCTGGTTTTAGGATAATGTACGTGCCTGGAGAGGGTTACATTCTATCTGTGCATATTTATATGTCTTTCCTTATGAAGATTTAGGAGATTTTCTTCACAAGCAAGAGTTTTACAGTTCTGATGCAAAACATCCTTTTTCTGTGAATGGCCAGGCTTTAACTGAAACTCTGTAGCTGCAGCCTCCTCAGAAGCTGCAACACACCCTTTGGAATCTTCAGGTCCAGGTGATTTTCCTGTGGTACTCTTTTTAGTGTTGAGACCTGGAGAATTCTTTTCCAAACCTTCAGTTTGCCCCTCTGAAATCAACAAATCATCATCAGCATTTTTCAAATGATTTGATGTGCTCTGTTTGTAAGAATTGGGGATGTTTATACCATTGTCATCATCACAGAAGAAAGATAAAGCCCTACCTTCAGATGAAGCTTTAGCTTCTCTTAATGATTCTTGAGTCACTTCATCTACTGACTCTGGAGATGTTTCAGAAATAGTCTTCGAAATAGGTTGCTGCTGCTGCTGCTCAACTCGCGCTTCAGGAGTACCATCAGAAACGGATCGCTGCTGCTCAACCCGTTCTTCCTCAGGACAGGCTTCAAAAAAACATTCAATATTTTCTCTCTCATCTGTGAAATCCAATGGCACAGGAGTGCTGCTCTTTTCCTCTATGTATTTGATTACCTCTCCACAGTCACTATCATGAGAAGAAAGTGAAAGATAAGAATAGAAGTCCCCTTTTCTTAGCTGAATGGGTCTGTGAGAGTGTTCTAACACTTTTTCCTTGATCTGTGATAATGAAGTTGGAGCAGATGACTCACATTCTGGTTGTGACTTACTTTTCAAAGCTGTTGATGCCAAGTCTATTATCTCCTTCACAAAATTGTGTACTGAGCCATCTTCCATGTTTCTTTTATCAAAAGCAGCAGATTCACAGTTACAGCATGAAGTAAGACCATTGGCTAAGGAGTCACATTCTTCTTCACTGGACTTCAAGGCTGTACAGCAATCAGTAGATTTTTCAGTAATGCATATTCTTTGTTGCTGACCATTAAGTAAGAATGTTTGTAAAGCTGTATCTTCTACATCTCCACAATTCATTTCTGAGGAAGATTCAAGACACGGCTTTTTAGCAGGAGAGGAAACAACAGAGTGATGATCAAGCTGAAGATGACTTTGACATTCTTTTAGAGGGTTCCTGGATTCATTTGACAACAATACAGTCTCTTTTCCATCCATACGTGAATCATCTGAACTGTCTGTAAAAGCTTCACAGACACAACATTCATTTTCAGCTTCTCTGACATCAAGTGATGCATGAGTTTTGGGGGTTGCTGATGTTCTAACAAGACTTTCCTTCTGACTGCCAAGAGTATTTTCAACATTGCCATTTTCCATATCATCCACAAGCTGATCCTTCACAACCTGAGTTATATCTTTCATAAGGTGACTCTTTGTCCCTTTTTCATGATCACGTGGCACATTCTTACTATTACCATTATTTTCTGATATTTTCTGTACTGAACCATTCAACAGTGTTTCAATGCTTAATGTATCTGTGGCTTTTGATGTCTCATTACTAACTTTACTGCGCTGAATTTCATCACTGAGGTTACTTTTTCTCTTCTCCCTTGTCAAAGAAAATTTTGGTCTAATCCAAGTTTGGAGTTCATTTTTTATATAATCAAGTCCTGAAATTAAATTGCATTCTTCATAAATATCCTCATCAGTTGCTATACTAGAGTCATCATCTTCATCTTTGATACCTAGCTCTTCCTCAGTTAAGGTAAGGGTGGAACTTGAAAGCAAATCACTGTCATCTTCATCATCAGTACAAGCAGAAGTACAGGAGACATTAACAATCATGCTGACATTGACATCGCTCTCATCAGCTACAGATCTATTAAGATGTTTTCTAAATGATGCATTTGAATCCGGTATTTTATTTCTGTGCATTACAATGTCTTCAGAGCAGAGAGAAAGATCTTCACTGCTGCTGAGTTCAGTCAGAGAAGCTGCTGAGTCTTCGTTGATTGAGGATGCAATATCTAGAGACAGCTGTCCAGTAAAAGACGTCTTTTGAGAACCACTTTGGAGTGTTATATCAGAGATGCTGCGCTTAATCTTTTGATCTAAAGGACTCTGGATATTCTCTAAGCGATTCAAAAGATCTAATGTCCTTTTGCTGAGCTCTCCAACAGAGTCACTGCTTGCGCTTATGTCACCTGAGCCATGATGACTAAAAAGATCTTCATTGCTTTTGTACGAAGTCAGCCAGCTCTCCAACGAGGTGCTTCGCTGAAGACCGTCTCCACTTTTAAAAGTACCTGAGCTAAACAAATCACCTACTACAGACAGAGATTCTAATGAAGAACTACGAGATAAAGTTGAAACCTGCCTTGTACTGTCTATAACAGTTAATGTTCTTACAGTTTCTCCAGATTTACAGGAATTGGGATCTGATTCTCCAGAGATGCTTGCCAGAGTATGATCATGAATAAACCCATCTGGTTGAGACTCTCCAGGCTTATGTTCAGATTTACCAGGTATTTTATCAAAACAAAAGCTGTGAAACAAACTGCCCTCTGTATGTGTTTTTTCAATTTGTGATTGTTTCATTAGCACTGGTAAGTTGAATTTGGAGCCTTGAAGATACGAGTAATCATAAAAAGTAAACACATCATGCTTTCCTTGCAATTCTTCTAGACAAACACGGTTACACATAGAAATGCTGTCCAAATCCTCATTATTTTCACTTCCACAACATGCAGAAGGTGCTAACTGGAAATCATTTGAGAGACTAGCATGGTCTTCATCTTGCTGTATTTTTTGCTTTATCACATCAATTATATCATCCACTTGAGTTTCTGCATGCTCAATTTCAGGATTACTCTGAGTGCTTTCTATATCATTTAGCAAAAAAATCTCTGAATTATTTGTAGTTTCTGTATCACATTCACTCACTATGCCACTCTCACTCTCAGAGTGTCTGCTTGTGTTTCCACTCTGATACATATAGCTATATGGTTTTGCCAAAGTGTTCCCCCCTATTAGCTCAGGCAGTGATTTGGTAGATGATAATGATGAGTCTTTAGTAAGACTTTTATTTAAAATGTTAGACTCTGTTACACTGGAGAGTTTAGATGTTTTTTTCAAAAAAGGCATGTGTTTTTTTTCTGATAATTCAATATTATGAAGACTATAGACCTGATAGATGTGAGGATTTGGAGGGGAAGTAATGCTGGGACAATAAAGAGGACTTCCATGATCACCAATACTTTCATCTTCATTCACATCATTAAAACCACTTTCTCCTGAAGAAGGTTTCTGTCTTAGCTCATCCTTCTTGAGTTCCTGATCAGGATCACTTAAGTCTTCATGAATACTGATCAGCTTATTACTTATGTCAGTTTCATCCCATTCTAGTGCATCTTCACTTGAACCATTCAGATCCATCACACTGGCATCAATAACATTCAGAGGCTCCTGTAAAAAAAAACCCGACAAAGTAAAAATGTAAAAAATATTTACAGCTTCACTTTGAACGTGCTTGCACTGAAATTATATAAGTACATCGATAGGAATAAAGTGCATTTTTTGAACAACGGTCACTAATAGGCTTTGCATTGTGTTATGTCTTGTATGAAATTAAAATAATCAATTAAAATAAAACAAAATTTTGATGATTTCATAGGCTGGACTCTTTTTTAATTTTCTGTCAAAATATAATACAGAAATTTGACTTTTCTTTAATAGAGATTAATTGTGGTTAGTCACTCCCTATGCAACAAGTGATAACCATTCTGCAGAATTACAAATGTTAGTAGAAATGATATGATTAACACATTATTGTTGAATATATGAGAAATTCTTGTAGCCTGCTTAAGCTTAAAAGAGTTAAGATATAAAGGATTTATTAAAAGATTTCCAAAACGTTTATAATAAACCTTTGTGTTGTGATTCTTAAAACAACAGATGCAGTGCACTGGAAATCACAAGACTTGATTACTTTTTATTTGAATTTATTTCTATTCTTTGCTTGATAATAAAGGCAGTACTAATGACCAGTAAGACCTTATGAGTGTTAACATCTTCAGCTGTAAGAACAATCAGTCAGTCTCATCAAATACTACATGAATTTCAAGTACTGTCTGTGCTGACACCTTTTTCTAAGGGAGAACTGATCATAGAATCATAGAATAGTTCAGGTGGGAAAGGACCTTAAGATCACTTAGTGCCAACACCCCTGCCATGAGAAGGAAAACCTCCCACTAAACCATGCCATCCAAGGCTATGTCCAACCTGGCCTTGAACACCACCATCAATGGAGCATTGTTCAAGGCCGGTTTGGACATAGTCTTGGGTGACACGGTTTAGTGGGAGGTGTCCCTGCCCATAGCAGGGGGGTTGGAACTAGATGATCTTAAGGTCCTTT